>SZWC01002799.1:36700-68996 GCA_023375785.1 Penium margaritaceum | reverse complement strand
CACGCACACACACACACACACACACACACACACACACACACACACACACACACACACACACACACACACACACACACACACACACACACACACACACACAAACACACAATAGAATACGAGCTTTCTTGCCCTCTTATAGTTCATTGTTCGGGGTTGATAATCCAGATATTATTTTCCATATTTTAAGGTATATTTTGGATAGATTTTGGTGTCAATGAGGAAATTGGTTGTGCCCACGGCTCTTGTCGGATAAGGTGGAAAAGGGATGACAACCAAGTAGCGTTTAAATTGAGAACTCACGAGAACCAAGGAGGTTTTTTGGGGGATCATCTCTAATTCCATGCTGTATATTGTGGTTAACGACCAATAGACAATCTCTATAGTCATGCCACTTTGGACATGGCGTACAGGAGTGGTCAATTGATTCGTTTTGGGTGCAGGAAGGGTAGAGGCCTCGTTTGGGGTGAGGAAGTGTGTGTGTTAAGCTAATTGAATGGATTAAAAGAAGATTATGGTTGTTTTGCTTTTAAAACTTGGGTCAAAGCGGGATACATTGTTTCTGTGGAAGGCCAGAGGAAGCGTGTATTCCACTCTTCTCCATCCAATTTGTATGATGGGATGATGTATCAAGGTTCAAAAGTATGGTATTATACCCTGTGAGATTTAAGGGTTGGGTCTATGAAGCAATACGAAGGTACGTGCGAGCGGGTCAAGAACCCTACTAAGGACTACTTGTTACATGGAGCACTTTATCACGCGTCATATGTGGATAGGCTTAGGGATGAGGGTGAAGTTTTCCAGACGAAAGGTCCATCAGTGCCTGTTGATGGGCGAGGAGGTGTAGAGGGAGGTTTAACATCATGGACGGAGGGGGTCAATTGAGATAATGGACAGGAACAAAGGTCACAAAGCAGATACAAGGGAGAGGCAATTTTGCATTGTGGGTACAGGCTCACAATGAGGGTATTTGATTATGTGGTTTCATGTGTGCGGAATCACTGCATAGTTGTGTGTGTGGATATTTGTTTAGAGAAAAGATCACCCGAAGCAAATGCATTCACACGCAACTAGCATCCTAATACAGGGGTGACAAAGATAAGTGAGCAAAATGTGTTGTGATGCTGTCAGTCATACACAGTTGTACAGTTGGTTGTGACCACTCGGCCGTGTCCATGCACGTGCAGATCCCTGAGGCCGACCCAGCTGTTGTGATGCTGTCAGACATACACAGTTGTACAGTTGGTTGTGACCACTCGGCCGTGTCCATGCTCGTGCAGATCCCTGAGGTGGACCCAGCTGGACACGGAGTCCCCTGAGGTGGTGCTCCACCCGCTGGAGGCAGCCTGGTAGCCTACCTGGTGTACCGGAGGGTTGCCACGACCTACGGACTACGTTTGGAGACATTCAGGATTTTCTCGGTGGACAGCCCTGCCAGGCTGATTTGCATGTTTGTTTTCTTACACTCTCCGGCTGCTGCCGGACATAGGCGTGTGACCAGTCGTTGTGTCCGTCTTTTCGTCTTGCATCCGTAGGATCAGACGGCGCTCCGTTTGGACGCCTGTGCGCAGAGTTATGGCCAAAACAGTGGTTTTGGGCCGGTTCAGGACAGACAGGTGCCGCCGCGTGCGCCACCCGCTGTGAGCCGCGGCGGCTATGTATGCTGTGGACCTGTCATTTGTCAACTCTCTCTGCACATTCACTGCAATGCAGCTTCTGAGACTTGTCTTGTCTCTCCTAGCCTGACCCTTGCTGTTCTCGCACCCGCTTGCATGTTAGTGCGTTAAGCTGACTGGTCTGTGCCGCCACGTCAGCAGCAGCATTGCTAGGAAGCTGTGGTGAATATTCTCATGGTATCAGAGCAGCGAGCCAGAGCTCGCACAGCTACGCAGCAGAGACGCAACGTTTGCAGCAGCAGTGAGCGATAGCAGCAGCAACCCTGAGTGGCAGCAGCAACACAGCCCACCGCAGCAGCAACGGGTCATGTGAGGGGGGGCCACCACCACGCAGCATTGGACGCGGCCACGACAGCCGCATCAGTCAACACAGCCGCGGCCTCTCCACCCACGGCCGCAGGAGATGTCGCCGTGACATCAGCAACGGCAGCGGCAAAAGGGAGCAGCTGCGGCAGCAGCAGCCGCGGCAGTGGCAGCTGCCGCAGCAGCAGCAGCCGCTGCCTTGGCGGCAGCCGCAACAGCCAGCGGCAGCAGCAGCAGCCACCAGCCGCGGCAGCAGCCAGCTGCGGCTGCAGCAGCAGCAGCAACAGCTGCGGCTGCTGCAGCAACAGCGCAGCAGCGCAGCGCAGCAGCAGTCGCAGCGCAGCAGCAGTGCAGCGCAGTAGCGGCAGCGCAACAGCGCAGTAGCAGCGGAGCAGCAACGGCAGCGCAGCAGCAGCAGCGGCAGCGCAGCTCCGGCAGCGTAACGCATCAGCGGCAGCGCGGCAGCAGCGCAGCGCAGCAGCGGCAGCGCGGCAGCACAGCAGCAGCGCAGTAGCGCAGCAGCAGCAGCGGCAGCGCAGCAGCAGCAGCGCAGCGCAGCAGCGGCAGCGGCAGCGTAGCAGCAGCGCAGCGTTGCCGCGGCTGCGCAGTAGGAGCGGCAGCTCAGCGGCAGCAGCGCAGCGCAGCAGCGGCAACGCTGTAGTAGCGTAGCAGCGCAATGCAGCAGCAGAGCAGCAGCAGCGCAGCGCAGCAGCATCGGCAGTGGCAGCGACGACGCCCGCAGCCCACTGCTGATGTCAGCAGACCCCTGCTGACGTCAGCGGTGAGTACGCTGACGTCATCACAGACTTGGTGAAATTTTTGACAAAAAGGTCAATTTTTGCCAGCGTTTCAATTCCTCGAGAAACGCTGACGGTTCTGTGTTCGGACGACTTTTGCTCCGCCTCAGCATGTAGTCAAGCAGCTCCAAGGGCAAGGAGCCGGAAGACACCGTGACGAGCGGGGTCCGCAGCCCACGCTCAAAGGCAATTGACTGCCTATTGGTGGAGCAGTCATCGCTCCGCCAGCGCCAGGATGAGCAGTCAGCGATTCTGCGGCAGATCCGCGATGCCATGGTCTCTCTGTCTGGGACACCGGGACATCAGCCCGGGAACGAGTGAGAGGCAACCCCATCGGGCCAGGAGTCTGCTGGTCCCGCTGCCGCTCCTGCGCAGAGACGAGAGTCCTTTATCGAGGAGTGGGATCAGGCTCCCCCTCCCACTGGGGAGGATGCGCTTCACCGGCTGATGGAGCAGATGAGTAGCCTGCGCATTGAGACGCCGGCGCCCAGTCCGAGGGGACAGCAGCAGCAGCAGCAGCAGCATCCGGAGCGGCAGCAGCAGCAGCAGCAGCAAGTCGACCCACGTCAGGCCTCGGGTGCCACTGGGGGAGCAGCGTTGATGCCTCTCATGCCTTTCCCACGTCCGCTCCTAACACCACCTGAGGTCCAGCTCCCCACGGAGCGACGACCTAAGGACTTCGAGACTTCCCCGCCTCGCTACGACAGCAAAGCGGGGTTTGATTGTTGGGAGGTGTTGTTTCAGGTATGGGCGGACTCGGAGGGGGTCTCGCCCTACTACCACAGCCAGTACAAGACGGCTGATCCGCTCCAGTCCCTTACAGCAGCGCGTGCCATGCGTGGACTGCTGTACGCGGTTCCACAGGAGACAGTGGTCGACTTCCGCCCTTTCCTGGGCGCGCCTGGGACTGGAGCAGGCGCAGACCCGCACCGCGGCTGGGAGCTGGCGCTGACCCTATTTGTAGCTGAGACTCACGCGACCCGGTCTGCGCGCCTTCGCGAGTTCCACTCTCTTCATCAGGGACCCTCAGAGTCAGCAGCTGATTATTGGCGTCGGGCCATGCGCCTGTACACTCGTCTCGGCACCGGAGGCGGCTCTTTGCTCTGGGCGCTGGACACCATCATGCTGGGAGTGCGCCCTGAGCTCACAGACACCTTCTCCCGCCTCGACCAGGATGTCCTCGCATCCATGTCAGACACCCTACAGCTACTGCCCTGGGCGCAGCGGTACTTCATTCAGGTCGCGACGGCTGACGAGGCAGCCCGCGCGCATCAGCAGGGCGCCATGGTCGCAGCAGCAGTGGGAGCAACATCCTCTACGCCTTCCACACCGTCGTCCGCCTTCACCCCCACCAGCTCCACCTCTCCCTCTCCCGCCTCCTCCCCTGTTGCTGTGACATCCACTGCAGCAGTCGTGAAGGGGAAGAAGGGGAAAAAGAAGAAGGGACCGCAGCAGCCTTCTGGTGGCACCGGACAGACTGTCCGCTGCCACAACTGCGGCGGACCTCATCGCTACACTGAGTGTCAGCAGGAGCTGGACTGGGCGAGGATCACCCGCGGTCTTCAAACAGCCCACGAGGAGCGGATCCGCACTGGAGCAGCAGCCCGTGCCGCGGCGACCTCGGGTGCAGCACCGGCGACAGGCCCGCCGCCATCCGGAAGGAGCACCACCCCGGACCCGAGGGACCAGACCATCGCAGAGCTATGTCGACTACTGGCACTTCGCTCTCAGGGAGGTACGAGTGTGCTGTCACAGCCGAGTGGTCCACAGACTGACTGTCCATCTGTGTTTGTTGCACGTGGTCATGCCTGTGGGGGGGCTGCGTCGCTTTGTGAGGATGAGTCTGACAGCACAGAGTGGTTGGATGAGTCGCATCGTCGTGCATTGTCCCGTTGTCCTGCCACACCTGTTGAGCGTCCAGCAGTGGCAGCGTGCTCCGTTGCTCGTTGCACCGTGACCACCACAGGTCGTGAGGCGAGTGGCCACTAGATCATTGACTCAGGGGCCACTCACCACATGACCTGCGACCGTACCGCCTTTGTCGTACTTGGTCCTGTTGGGTCTGTTCGGTCCGTGCGGACAGGTTCTGGGCAGTCACTACCTGTTCAGGGGATAGGGGTCGTACGGTGTGATGGTCCGTCTGTTCCCGTGTACCTTTCTGACGTGCTTTTCGTGCCTGATCTCGAGCTCAGCCTTCTTTCTGTCCATGCCTGCACGAGGATGGGTCTCTCTGTTCACCACTCCTCTGATGATGCCACGATCACAGCTCTTGACACTTCCACGGTTGTGTTGCGTGCCACTGTTGTAGTTGACCTGTATGGCATAGCGCGCTGCTCTGCCCCTGCCTCTTCCCCTTGCTCGTCTACTCGCGTCTTTGTCACGGGGGTGTTGTCTCCTGACCACCAGCGCCTGTTACACCGGCGCCTGTGTCATGTGGGCACGGACACTGTGTCCAAGCTCATCCGTACACACCCCGCCCTCGGTCTTGACGCGACTTCCTTCGAGAAGCCGCCTAAGACCGACTGTCTGTTCTGCGCTCAGGGTAAAATGCATCGCTGCACTTGCCCTGCCTCCGTCACTCGCGCGCAGCATCCCCTAGAGCTTGTCCACTCGGACCTCCTCGGACCTCTCCCTGTCGAGTCTGTCGCTGACCGTGGTCGGTATGTCCTTACCCTCACGGATGACTTCACCCGCATGTGGTGGGTCTACTGCCTCCGCCACAAGAGCGATGCCGCTCTTGCCGTGCGCTTGTGGCTCGTGATGGCTGAGCGTCAGTCTCGTCACTCCCTTCACACCTTCCGCTCTGACCGCGGCGGTGAGTATCTCGGTGAGCTGACCACTCACTTCGCCGAGCTTGGTATCTGTCACCAGCTCTCGGCGCCTGCTACGCCACAGCAGAACGGTGTGTCTGAGGGCCGGAACCGCACCATGGAGGATGCGGTTTGCGCTATGCACGCTGAGTGCGGTCTCCCGGAGTCCTTCGCCTTCGAGGGCTTCGCCTACATGACGTGGGTCTGGAACCGCCTCCCGCATGGTCCCTTGCCGGACCACGTCACGCCGTATGAGCTGTGGTTCGGTCACCGTGCGGATCTCAGGCTTGCTCGCGTCTGGGGTTCCTTGGCTTGCATCTGGTACACCGAGGACCAGCAAGGGTTCAAGGTCTCTCCGCGCGGCCGGATCTGTGCCTTCCTCGGTGTCTCCCCACGCTCCAAATCGTGGCGTTTCTGGGATGCAGGACAACACCGCATTGTTGAGTCGCGCGACGCGCTGTTCTTTGAGGCATTGTCGTATCGCGACCTGTCTGCCATTCTCACCCAGGCAGCGTCTCACGTTCCCACCTGTGAGGCCTCCCGTCGGCTGGGGGAGTCTGCCCCACAGGGTGAGTCCGTCCGGGGTGCCTCCGGGGTGGGACCGTCGCTGGTCACCATTGACCCGGCTATCATTGCTGTCGGGCCTGTGGTCTCTACGCCTGCCTCGCTTGCGCCTGCCGCGACTGCATCGCCCGTGCCTGCCATGACTGTCTCGCCCGCACCTGCTGCAACTGCCTCGTCTCCTGGCTCGCCTGCCTCCGCGATGCCTCCCTCGCCTACGGGAGCTGTACCTGCCTCGCCGGCGGGCGCTGCACCTGCCTCGCCTGCGGGAGCTGCACCTGCCTCGCCTGCGCCTGCAGCGCCTACCTCACCCACGCCCGCCACGACCGCCTCGCCCGCGCCTGCCGCGACTGTCTCGCCCGCGCCTCCAGCACTTGCTTCGCCAGTGCCTACCACGATTGACTCGCCCGCGCCTGCAGCGTCTCCAGACGCAGTGCCTGCCCTCCCTGTGCCTGAGCCATCGGTCACCTCAGACTCTAGCTACTCCCGTGGGCCAGGTGGACGTCTCCGCCCACTGGCCTCACGTGCATCTCCGACTGCGGTTGCGCCACCCAGACGATGCACGCGCAGCGTGCACAGTGGTGACCCTGGCACGAAGGCTCTCGGCCTGAGTGTCCAGGGCACCTACACGGAGGTGCACCCAGCCTGTCCCATGGGGCACCAGCTGATCGCTGACGAGCACGAGGCTGCACAGGCAGCTGCCGCTGACCTGGTTGTGGTCCGTCCGACCCGCGAGGCGCGTGTCCAGGCCACCCGGAGCTCTCCTTTGGCGGTCCCCGATCCAGACACGTTAAAGGAGGCGCTCTCAGGATATGATGCTGAGCAGTGGCGAGCTGCCTGTGAGGACGAGCTCAGGGCCATCCGGGAGCACGGAGTCTTTGAGCTGGTCGACCGTCCTGAGGGACGGAAGGTCGTGCAGGCCAAGTGGGTCTTCCGCAAGAAGGTGAAGCCTGACGGCTCACTGGACCGCTATAAGGCCCGCTTGACTGCCAAGGGGTTCTCCCAGGTTGAGGGGGTGGACTTCACTGACACCTTTACCCCTGTTGGTCGCATGACCACAGCGTGCGTGCTGCTTGGTGTGGTCGTCCATGATGACTGGGAACTGCACCTGATGGATGTGAACAATGCGTTCCTCCATGGCACCTTGGAGGAGGAAATCTACATGGTCCAGCCACCTGGGTTTGAGGTCGAAGGCAACAAGGTCTGGCGCTTGCGCAAGGCCTTGTATGGTCTGAAGCAGTCGCCCCGGTGCTGGAACCAAGAGATCACTCGCACCCTCACGCAGGCTGGATACGTCCAGAGCGACNAAGGCCCGCTTGACTGCCAAGGGGTTCTCTCAGGTTGAGGGGGTGGACTTCACTGACACCTTTACCCCTGTTGGTCGCATGACCACAGCGTGCGTGCTGCTTGGTGTGGTCGTCCATGATGACTGGGAACTGCACCTGATGGATGTGAACAATGCGTTCCTCCATGGCACCTTGGAGGAGGAAATCTACATGGTCCAGCCACCTGGGTTTGAGGTCGAAGGCAACAAGGTCTGGCGCTTGCGCAAGGCCTTGTATGGTCTGAAGCAGTCGCCCCGGTGCTGGAACCAAGAGATCACTCGCACCCTCACGCAGGCTGGATACGTCCAGAGCGACGCCGATCCGTCACTCTTCATCCGACGGACAGCCGAGCACCTCACTGCCATTCTGGTGTACGTGGACTATCTCCTGATTGCGTCTCCTTCACTGGAGGCCGTGAAGGAGGCCAAGGCGGTCCTGCAGGCCGCCTACGGGATGAAGGACCTCGGTCCAGTGGCTGTTTTCCTCGGGATGGAGATTGTGCGTGACCGTCGTCGACGGACACTCCTCCTCCATCAGGCACGATACGCACAGGTGGTGGGGGAGCGGTTTGTTGACCTCCTTGCCGCTGTCCCCACCGCCTCGTCACCCATCACTCCCGACGGGCAGGACGCTCTGAAGGTGACAGACCCAACTGATCTGGGCGAGGCTGTGGACGTGACCCTGTACTTGCGCATCATTGGCTCACTCATGTACTTGGCCACGACCACGCGTCCCGACATTGCGTTCGCTGTCAACCTACTCGCACAGTTCAGTCAGTCCCCTCGGGCTCGTGCTCTGCACGCAGCTTTGCGAGTCGTCCGGTACGTGGTCTCCACACCGTATCACGGCCTCTGCTTTTGGAGACAGTGCTCGGTTGTGGTAGATGGCTACACCGACAGCGACTGGGCGTGGAGTCCTGATGGACGCAGCCGCACGGGTTACGTGTTCCTGCTTGGGGGCACCGCTGTGTCTTGGCGCAGCGGCAAGCAGGGGTGCACTGCTCGCAGCTCCTCAGAGGCTGAGTATGTTGCTCTGGGCGCTGGGGCCGCTGAGGCAGTGTGGCTGCAGCGGCTGTTTCAGTGTTTGGGCCAGTCGGTGCCAACCATCATCCTCCGCTGCGACAACCTGAGTGCTCTCGCGATCGCTGAGAACTCTGGTGTCTTCCACGCACGCACGAAGCACATCGCTGTCGAGTATCATGTCGTGCGCGATCTGGTGGAGCGGCAGTTGATCTCCATCGTCTGGGTGGGCACAGACTTGCAGCGTGCTGACTTTCCGACCAAGGCACTGGCTCGTGGGAAGTTTCTCGGGGCTGTTCGTTCCGTCGGTTTGCGATAAGGGTGCACACCAAATCCTGGGTTCGCAAATCAGGATTCGCAAAACCAGGTCTCGGTTCTGGATTCGCGAATCCGAATCCGGGATTTTAGACCCGTGAAATATTCGCGGATCTCCGTCGGGGGGGGGGGGGGGGGGGGCTTCCGGTAATCAAACACCGAGGGATCCAGTTTGGGACTTCCTACCCCAGACACCCAACCTCATGTTTGTACATTTGAACCACGTGTTCAAGTTTGTAGATTCCAATGCATGGAATGACGTCTTCCTGACATAGTTTGAGGAAGCTTCCTCTTCCACGTTGTTTCCTTTGTTTACACGCGAAACTACCCTGCATGAAGTTAAGCAAGTCAACATCAGCCGCTGATTGTGGAGTAATTCGCGTGAGAAGAAAAAGTAGGACAGCGATGGAGGCCGTCCATCATCGACGGACGCATGAGTCATCGCGCCTCCGTCGGTGATGGACGGCGTCGCAATGTTCCATCTTTACGCACTGCAAGCAACGGTTCTCAACCTTGTTACTGCTTCACTTCAGCCCGTCGACCAGTGCACTGCTTCAGAGGACAGTGACTAAATCACCTCAACCCGAGTACACTGACTGCCAGTGCAGTCGTTCCAAGGGGTACCGAGCAGTGCCGGCACCATGACGGATCCTCCAAGTGGTTCGGCTGGCGACGAAGCGGCTGCAGATGATGACGACGAAGACGACTGCAAAGACGAGGGCAATGCAGCGGGAGATAAGCGCAAGCGGTACAAGGCCATGATCTGCCGGTTTTTCAAGAAGATGGCCGATGATCCTGACCGTGCGGTTTGTCAGACGTGCTTCAAGGACTACACGTGTGCGAAGGGCACCACAAGCAGCATGCGCAAGCATCTCCGCATCAAGCACAAGAAGATGTTCATCCAGCTGAAGGAATTGGAAGCCACTGCAGCTCTCCAGGAGGCAACGGCAAATGTGGTAACCGCCGCTGTGCAGGCTGTTGAGGCACAGCCAGGTGCAAGGCAGACCGTGATTGAGCGTGCAGTTGCTGGGGTTGGGGTGATTTTCAACAAGCGGTACTGGCCGTGTTGTCTGTGGAAGCATGTCAAAGACAAAAATGTTAGTTTCCTGTCCATGCAGTCGTTTTGGCTTGACCGTGCGTTTCAACACTGCAACCCTGTAGCAAAGTTGCCTGGCCGCATGACAATCGCCCGCGGCATTGTGACTGGTGCTGTCGCATTTAGGAGCAGGCTGCGCAAGTTGCTGGCTGAGGTTCAGTCCGCCATCAGTTTCACAACTGACGGGTGGAAATCTGACGCAAACATGAAGTATCTCGGTGTCACTGCCCACTGGGTCAGTGACTTCAGAGTGAAGTCCATGGCGCTGTCCTTCCCTGCAGTGCTAGAGTCTCCCACAGCCCAGAATATTTTTGATGTGTTCCACGGCGCGGTGGAGGGCTGGGGCTTGTGGGGCCGAATTTTTTGCATCACCGTTGACAATGAAAGCACAAATGACACACTCATTGACCGGCATATCATTCCCTCTTCCTCTGGCCTTGTGAAAGCTGGGCACATCAGGTGTCTAGGCCACATCATGAACCTCGCAGTCAACGATCTCCTCTCGCTCCCCGCTGTCGGCGAGGTCATCGGCAAGGCGAGAGCCATTGCCGCCTTCGCTACCCGCAGCACTCCGAGGGAGCAGAGCCTCATCAACGCATCCGCTGACGCGGGTGTGAAGTACTTGTTGCTCCACCTCGACACGGAGACGAGGTGGAATTCGCCTCTTGACATGTGCAGCCGTGTGATTCATCTCAGGGGGGTGCTCGGGCCGTGGCTCATCGGCTACGGTCGAGACGGAGCTTTGCTGCACCCAACCGATGAGGAGTGGGCAGTGATTGCTCTCCTCACCCTCATCCTGAAGCCTCTCAAGTCGTTCACGGACACCATCAGTGGGTCGAAGTACCCAACGCTTCTCCTCGTCATCCCTTTCTTTGAATCCATGCTTGTGAAGATTCACGGGTGGCAGGTGCGCTCGATCAACTGTGAGGAAAAGGCGAAGAGGCGGGGTGTCGCGGGTCGGCTTAACCTCAAGGAGAAGCTGCTGGCTGACATCAAGCCTGGCCTCGAGGCGGTGAATGCCAAGCTGGAGAAGTATGCAGCGCTGCTCACGGACAAGCACCTCTTGGAAACGGCTTCGGACCCAAGGTTCCGCCTCCGCTACTTTGAAAAGACCAATCGTCTCATGGGCATCGACAGTGCAGCACAGTTGCAGGTGAAGGTGATTGAGCTGCTGCGGCCTTATCATGCAAGAGCCGAGGCCGAACGGGAGGCTGCAGAGGCAGCGGCAACAGCAGCAGCAGCAGCAGCAGCAGCAGCAGTAGCAGAACCAGCAGCAGCAGCAGAAGCCGCTTCAACGTCATCGGCAGCAGCTTCAACCTCAGCACCAGGAGCAGCTTTGGCTTCAAGTACAGCAGCTTCAGCTTCGTCCACAACTACAGCAACTTCAGCATCTGCACTTGCTGCAACAACAGGCGTAGTGCCAGCTGCCTCTTCAGCTGGTGCCACAGCAGCAGCAGCAGCAGCAGACCAGCGTTGCCTGCGTCCTCGCCAGCAGCAGCAACTCGAGGAGGCGGCAGAGGATGCAGAACTGATTGAGGCGGCGCTCGCTGACCCTGCAACGGACCTGTTTGGTCCAAGAGCTCCAGCAGCATTGGTGGAAGAACCCTCCCCATCTTCCCTTGAAGCGGAGGTGGACAAGTGGGCAAAGCTCCAGGTGAAGGAGCCGCATTGCAACGTCCTTGCTCACTACAGGAAGAAGAAGGTTTCATTTCCTAGCTTCTACTTGGCTGCACTAGACCTGTTTGCTGTTCCAGCCACGTCAACGCCTTCAGAAAGACTATTTTCACTTGGTCGGCATGTGATCACAGATTTTCGGCATTCCCTCGCTCATCTCACTGTTTAGAACTTGCTCACGATGAAATCCTGGATAAATGAGAGCAGTCTGCTTGAGTTTCCCATTGACCGGCATGGAAATGTTGCGCCGGAGCTGCAAGAGGAGGAAGCGCGGCTGAACGAGCTGCGCCGCAAGGGGAGAGGTCAGTTGGTGGGAGAAGCGGCGGAGGAGTTGGAGGGACTTAGTCTGTTTGACGATGAGGAGGGTGGGGAGGAGACGTACTCGCAGGAAGAGGATGATGATGTAGAAGAGATTGAGGATGACGAAGCATGAAAACATTCCATCTGTTTTTGCTCCATGTCTCTTCATGTGTTCACTGCAATGTGCTATCCATTGTGTAATTGATGGGAAGAAAAAACATGATGGTCCAATATGACATGCTCTGTGCTACCTTAGTATGTCCATAACACATGCATGAGATGTGTCATGACGCAAGTACCATAAGACATTTCTCACAAATGCAAGTACCATGAAACAGTCCTCATAGTGATAATGTGAGTACTGTCTTGAATGATGGCGTACGTGAAACTTAGCCATACACTAAAGAGTGAAATGACTGTCTCCTTTTTGAATGACATTCATGATTCTTGTCAGCTACTTTCACCAAGTCCATGGACCCGCTGGAGGTTCGCAAATCTTCATGGATTCGCAAATCCAGATCCGGATTCGCGAATCCGGGTCCAGACCTGGACCCGGACTCGCGGACCCGGATCCAACGCCAGATTCGGGAATCCGACCCGGTGTGCACCCTTAGTTTGCGACCCTTGCCTGAGAGTGGGTGACAGTCCGGGTCTCTGTTGAGCACTCTGTGTTGCACCGGCACGAGTTCTGCACGTGTATGGACATGCGTATCATCGGGTCATGGGGGAGTGTTGTGATGATGTCAGACATACACAGTTGTACAGTTGGTTGTGACCACTCGGCCGTGTCCATGCTCGTGCAGATCCCTGAGGTGGACCCAGCTGGACACGGAGTCCCCTGAGGTGGTGCTCCACCCGCTGGAGGCAGCCTGGTAGCCTACCTGGTGTACCGGAGGGTTGCCATGACCTACGGACTACGTTTGGAGACATTCAGGATTTTCTCGGTGGACAGCCCTGCCAGGCTGATTTGCATGTTTGTTTTCTTACACTCTCCAGCTGCTGCCAGACATAGGCGTGTGACCAGTCGTTGTGTCTGTCTTTTTGTCTTGCATCCGTAGGATCAGACGGCGCTCCGTTTGGACGCCTGTGTGCAGAGTTATGGCCAAAACAGTGGTTTTGGGCCGGTTCAGGACAGACAGGTGCCCACGCGTGCGCCACCCGTTGTGAGCCGCGGCGGCTATTTATGCTGTGGATCTGTCATTTTTCAACTCTCTCTGCACATTCACTGCAATGCAGCTTCTGAGACTTGTCTTGTCTCTCCTAGCCTGACCCTTGCTGTTCTCGCACCCGTTTGCATATTAGTGCGTTAAGCTGACTGGTCTGTGCCGCCACGTCAGCAGCAGCATTGCTAGGAAGCTGTGGTGAATATTCTCACCAGCTGGAGACAGAGTCCCCTGAGGTGGTGCTCCACCCGCTGGAGGCAGCCTCGTAGCCTACCTGGTGTACCGGAGGGTTGCCAGGACCTACGGACTGCGTTTGGAGACCTTCAGGATTTTCTCAGTGGACACCCCTGCCAGGCTGATTTGCATGTTTATTTTTTTACACTCTCTGGCTGCTGCCGGACATAGGCGTGTGACCAGTCGTTGTGTCCGTCTTTTCGTCTTGCATCCGTAGGATCAGACGGCGCTCCGTTTGGACGCCTGTGCGCACAGTTATGGCCAAAGCACTAGTTTTGGGCCGGTTCAGGACAGACAGGTGCCGCCGCGTGCGCGACCCGCTGTGAGCCGCGGCGGCTATTGATGCTGTAGACCTGTCATTTGTCATCTCTCTCTGCACATTCACTGCAATGCAGCTTCTGAGACTTGCCTTGTCTCTCCTAGCCTGACCCTTGCTGTTCTCGCACCCGCTTGCATGCTAGTGCGTTAAGATGAATGGTCTGTGCCGCCACGTCAGCAGCAGCATTGCTAGGAAGCTGTGGTGAATCTTCTTATGGTATCAGAGCAGCGAGCCAGAGCTCGCACAGCTGCGCAGTAGAGACGCAGCGTTTGCAGCAGCAGTGAGCGATAGCAGCAGCAGCCGTGAGTGGCAGCAGCAGCACAGCCCACCGTAGCAGCAACGGGTCACGTGAGGGGGGGCCACCACCACGCAGCAGTGCACGCGGCCACGACAGCCGCACCAGTCAACACGGCCGCGGCAAGAGCGATCGCGGCCTCTCCACCCATGGCCGCAGCAGACGTAGCAGACGTGGCCATGACATCAGCCGCGGATGCAGCAGCGACGGTGGCAAAAGGGAGCAGCTGCGGCAGCAGCAGCTCGGCAGTGGCAGCTGCCACAGCAGCAGCAGCCGCGGCCTTGGCGGCAGCCGCAACAGCCAGCAGCGTCAGCAGCAGCCTCGGCAGCAGCCAGCAGCCGTGGCAGCAGCCAGCAGCCGCGGCAGCAGCCGGCAGCGGCAGCGGCAGCAGCAGCAGCAGCCGCGGCTGCTACAGTGACAGCGCAGCAGCGCTGCGCAGCAGCAGCCGCAACGCAGCAGCAGCGCCGCGCAGCAGTGGCAGCACAGCAGTAGCGCAGCAGCAGCAGCAGCGCAGCAGCGCAGCAGTAGCAGCGGCAGCGCAGAAGCAGCAGCGCAGCGCAGCAGTGGCAGCGCAGCAGCAGCGCAGCGCTGCCGCGGCTGCACAGCAGCAGCGGCAGCGCAACGGCAGCAGCGCAGCGCAGCAGCGGCAGCGCTGCAGTAGCATAGCAGCGCAGCGCAGTAGCAGAGCAGCAGCAGCGCAGCGCAGCAGCATCGGCAGTGGCAGCGACGACGCCCGCAGCCCACTGCTGACGTAAGCAGACACCTGCTGACGTCAGCGGTGAGTGTGCTGACGTCATCACAGACTTAGTCAAATTTTTTACAAAAAGTCAATTTTTGCCAGCGTTTCAATTCCTCGAGAAACGCTGACGGTTCTGTGTTCGGACGAATTTTGCACCGCCTCAGCATGGAGTCAAGCAGCTCCAAGGGCAAGGAGCCGGAAGACATCGTCACGAGCGGGGCCCACAGCCCACGTTCAAAGGCGATTGACTTCCTATTGGTGGAGCAATCATCACTCCGCAAGCGCCAGGATGAGCAGTCAGCGATTCTGCGGCAGATCCGCGATGCCTTGGTCTCTCTGTCTGGGACACCGGGACATCAGCCCGGGAACGATAGAGAGGCAACCCCATCGGGCCAGGAGTCTGCTGGTCCCGCTGCCGCTCCTGCGCAGAGACGAGAGTCCATTGTCGAGGAGTGGGATCAGGCTCCCCCTCCCACTGGGGAGGATGCGCTTCGCCGGCTGATGGAGCAGATGAGGAGNGGCAAGGAGCCGGAAGACACCGTCACGAGCGGGGCCCACAGCCCACGTTCAAAGGCGATTGACTTCCTATTGGTGGAGCAATCATCACTCCGCAAGCGCCAGGATGAGCAGTCAGCGATTCTGCGGCAGATCCGCGATGCCTTGGTCTCTCTGTCTGGGACACCGGGACATCAGCCCGGGAACGATAGAGAGGCAACCCCATCGGGCCAGGAGTCTGCTGGTCCCGCTGCCGCTCCTGCGCAGAGACGAGAGTCCATTGTCGAGGAGTGGGATCAGGCTCCCCCTCCCACTGGGGAGGATGCACTTCGCCGGCTGATGGAGTAGATGAGGAGCCTGCGCATTGAGACGCCGGCGCCCAGTCCGAGGGGACAGCAGCAGCAGCAGCAGCCGGAGCGGCAGTAGCAGCAGCAGCAGCAGGCCGACCCACGTCAGGCCTTGGGTGCCGCTGGGGGAGCAGCGTTGATGCCTCTCATGCTCTTCCCACATCCGCTCCTGGCACCGCCTGAGGTCCAGCTCCCCACGGAGCGACGACCGCATTGATCCGCTCCTGTCCCTTACAGCAGCGCGTGCCATGCGTGGACTGCTGTACGCGGTTCCGCAGGAGACAATGGTCGACTTCCGCCCTTTCCTGGGCGCGCCTGGGACTGGAGCAGGCGCAGACCCGCGCCGCGCCTGGGAGCTGGCGCTGACCCTATTTGCAGCTGAGACTCACGCGACCCAGTCTGCGCGCCTTCGCGAGTTCCACTCTCTTCATCAGGGACCCTCGGAGTCAGCAGCTGATTATTGGCATCGGGCCATGCGCCTGTACACTCGTCTCGGCACCGGAGGCGGCTCTTTGCTCTGGGCGCTGGACACCATCATGCTGGGAGTGCGCCCTGAGCTCACAGACACCTTCTCCCGCCTCGACCAGGATGTCCTCGCGTCCATGTCAGACACCCTACAGCTACTGCCCTGGGCGCAGCGGTACTTCATTCAGGTCGCGACGGCTGATGAGGCAGCCCGCGCGCATCGGCAGGGCGCCATGGTCGCAGCAGCAGTGGGAGCAACGTCCTCTACGCCTTCCACACCGTCGTCCGCCTTCACCCCCACCAGCTCCACCTCTTCCTCTCCCGCCTCCTCCCCTGTTGCTTCGACAGCCACTGCAGCATTCGTGAAGGGGAAGAAGGGGAAAAGGAAGAAGGGACCGCAGCAGCCTTCTGGTGGCACCGGACGGGCTGTCCGCTACCACAACTGCGGCGGACCTCATCGCTACACTGAGTGCCATCAGGAGCTGGACTGGACGAGGATCACCCGCGGTCTTCAGACAGCCCACGAGAAGCGGATCCGCACTGGAGCAGCAGCCCGTGCCGCGGCGACCTCGGGTGCAGCACCGGCGACAGGCCCGCCGCCATCCGGAGGGAGCACCACCCCGGACCCGAGGGACCAGACCATCGCAGAGCTACGTCGACTGCTGGCACTTCGCTCTCAGGGAGGTGCGAGTGTGCTGTCACAGCCGAGTGGTCCACAGACTGACTGTCCATCTATGTTTGTTGCACGTGGTCATGCTTGTGAGGGGGCTTTGTTGCCTGGTGACGATGAGTCTGACAGCACAGAGTGGTTGGATGAGTCGCATCATCGTGCATTGTCCCGCTGTCCTGCCACACCTGCTGAGCGTCCAGCAGAGGCAGCGTGCTCCGTTGCTNCGCGGCGACCTCGGGTGCAGCACCGGCGACAGGCCCGCCGCCATCCGGAGGGAGCACCACCCCGGACCCGAGGGACCAGACCATCGCAGAGCTACGTCGACTGCTGGCACTTCGCTCTCAGGGAGGTGCGAGTGTGCTGTCACAGCCGAGTGGTCCACAGACTGACTGTCCATCTGTGTTTGTTGCACGTGGTCATGCTTGTGGGGGGGCTTCGTCGCCTGGTGACGATGAGTCTAACAGCACAGAGTGGTTGGATGAGTCGCATCGTCGTGCATTGTCCCACTGTCCTGCCACACCTGCTGAGCGTCTAGCAGAGGCAACGTACTTCGTTGCTTGTTGCACCGTGACTACCACTGGTCGTGAGGCGAGTGGCCATTGGATCATTGACTCAGGGGCCACTCACCACATGACCTGTGACCGTACCGCCTTTGTCGTGCTTGGTCCTGTTGGGTCTGTTCGGTCAGTGCGGACAGGTTCTGGGCAGTCACTACCTGTTCAGGGGACAGGGGTCGTATGGTTTGATGGTCCGTCCGGTCCCGTGTACCTTTCTGACGTGCTTTTTGTGCCTGATCTCGAGCTCAGCCTGCTCTCTGTCCGTGCCTGCACGAGGATGGGTCTCTCTGTTCACCACTCCTCTGATGATGCCACGATCACAGCACTTGACACTTCCACGGTTGTGTTGCGTGCCACTGTTGTGGATGACCTGTATCGCATAGCGCGCTGCTCTCTCCCTGCCTCTTCCCCTTGCTCCTCTGCTCGTGTCTTTGTCACGGGGGTGTTGTCTCCTGAACACCAGCGCCTGTTACACCGGCGCTTGTGTCATGTGAGCACGGACACTGTGTCCAAGCTCATCCGTACACAGCCCGCCCTCGGTCTTGACGCGGCTTCCTTCGAGAAGCCGCCTAAGACCGACTGTCTGTTCTGCGCTCAAGGTAAAATGCATCGCTGCACTTACCCTGCCTTTGTCACTCGCGCGCAGCGTCCCCTAGAGCTTGTCCACTCGGACCTCCTCGGACCTCTTCCTGTCGAGTCTGTCGCTGATCATGGTCGGTATGTCCTTACCCTCACGGAAGACTTCACCCGCATGCGGTGGGTCTACTGCCTCCGCCACAAGAGCGATGCCGCTCTTGCCGTGCGCTTGTGGCTCGTGATGGCTGAGCGTCAGTCTCGTCACTCCCTTCACACCTTCCGCTCTGACCGCGGCGGTGAGTATCTCGGTGAGCTGACCACTCATTTTGCCGAGCTTGGTATCTGTCACCAGCTCTCGGCGCCTGCTACACCACAACAGAACGGTGTGTCTGAGTGCTGGAACCGCACCATGGAGGATGCGGTTCGCGCTATGCGCGCTGAGTGCGGTCTCCCGGAGTGCTTCGCCTTCGAGGGCTTCGCCTACATGACATGGGTCTGGAACCGCCTCCCGCATGGTCCCTTGCCGGACCACGTCACGCCGTATGAGCTGTGGTTCGGTCACCGTGCGGATCTCAGGCTTGCTCGCGTCTGGGGTTCTCTGGCTTGCGTCTAGTACACCGAGGACCAGCAAGGGTCCAAGATCTCTCCGCGCGGCCGGATGTGTGCCTTCCTCGGTGTCTCCCCGCGCTCCAAAGCGTGGCGTTTCTGGGATGCAGGACGACACCGCATAATTGAGTCGCGCGACGCGCTGTTCTTTGAGGCACTGTCATACCGCGACCTGTCTGCCATTCTCACCCAGGCAGCGTCTCACGTTCCCACCTGTGAGGCCTCCCGTCGGCTGGGGGAGTCTGCCCCACAGGGTGAGTCCGTCCGGGGTGCCTCCGGGGTGGGACCGTCGCTGGTCACCATTGACCCGGCAATCATTGTTGTCGGGCCTGTAGTCTCTACGCCTGCCTCGCTTGCGCCTGTCGGGTCTGCATCGCCCGTGCCTGCCACGACTGTCTCGCCCGCACCTGCCGCGACTGCCTCGTCTCCTGGCTCGCCTGCGGGAGCTGCACCTGCCTCGCCTGCGGGCGCTTCACCTACCTCGCCTGCGGGCGCTACACCTGCCTTGCCTGCGGGAGCTACACCTGCCTCGCCTGTGCCTACAGCGCTTGCCTCACCCACGTCCGCTGCGACCGCCTCGCCCGTGCCTGCCGCGACTGTCTCGCCCGCGCCTCCAGCGCCTGCTTCGCCCACGCCTGCCGCGACTGACTCGCCCGCGCCTACAGCGTCTCTAGACGCAGCGCCTGCCCTCCCTGTGCCTGAGCCGTCGGTCAGCTTAGACTCTAGCTACTCCCGTGGGCCAGGTGGACGTCTCCGTCCACTGGCCCCACGTGCACCTCTGACTGCGGTTGCACCATCCAGACGACGCACGCGCAGCGTGCACAGTGGTGACCCTGGCACGAAGCCTCTCGGCCCGAGTGTCCAGGGCACCTACACGGAGGTGCACCCAGCCTGTCCCATGGGGCACCAGCTGATCGCTCACGAGCACGAGGCTGCACAGGCAGCTGCCGCTGACCTGGTTGTGGCCCGTCCGACCCGCGAGGCGTGTATCCTGGCCACCCGGAGCTCTCCTTTGGCGGTCCCCGATCCAGATACGTTAAAGGAGGCGCTCTCAGGAGATGATGTTGAGCAGTGGCGAGCTGCCTGTGAGGACGAGCTCAGGGCCATTCGGGAGCATGGAGTCTTTGAGCTGGTCGACCGTCTTGAGGGACGGAAGGTCGTGCAGGCCAAGTGGGTCTTCCGCAAGAAGGTGAAGCCTGACGGCTCACTGGACCGCTACAAGGCCCGCTTGACTGCCAAGGGGTTCTCTCAGGTTGAGGGGGTGGACTTAACTGACACCTTTACCCCTGTTGGTCGCATGACCACAGCTCGCGTGCTGCTTGGTGTGGTCGCCCATCATGACTGGGAACTGCACCAGATGGATGTGAACAATGCGTTCCTCCATGGCACCTTGGAGGAGGAAATCTACATGGTCCAGCCACCTGGGTTTGAGGTCGAAGGCAACAAGGTCTGGCGCTTGCGCAAGGCCTTGTATGGTCTGAAGCANCAAGTGGGTCTTCCGCAAGAAGGTGAAGCCTGACGGCTCACTGGACCGCTACAAGGCCCGCTTGACTGCCAAGGGGTTCTCTCAGGTTGAGGGGGTGGACTTAACTGACACCTTTACCCCTGTTGGTCGCATGACCACAGCTCGCGTGCTGCTTGGTGTGGTCGCCCATCATGACTGGGAACTGCACCAGATGGATGTGAACAATGCGTTCCTCCATGGCACCTTGGAGGAGGAAATCTACATGGTCCAGCCACCTGGGTTTGAGGTCGAAGGCAACAAGGTCTGGCATTTGTGCAAGGCCTTGTATGGTCTGAAGCAGTCGCCCCGATGCTGGAACCAAGAGATCACTCGCACCCTCACGCAGGCTGGATACGTCCAGAGCGACGCCGATCCGTCACTCTTCATCCTACGGACAGCCGAGCACCTCACTGCCATTATGGTGTACGTGGACGATCTCCTGATTGCGTCTCCTTCACTGGAGGCTGTGAAGGAGGCCAAGGCGGTCCTGCAGGCCGCCTACAGGATGAAGGACCTCGGTCGAGCGGTTGTTTTCCTCGGGATGGAGATTGTGCGTGACCGTGGTCGACGGACACTCCTCCTCCATCAGGCACGATACGCACAGGTGGTGGGGGAGCGGTTTGCTGACCTCCTTGCCGCTGTCCCCACCGCCTTGTCACCCATCACTCCCGACGGGCAGGACGCTCTGATGGTGACAGACCCAGCTGATCTGGGCGAGGCTGTGGACGTGACCCTGTACTTGCGCATCATTGGCTCACTCATGTACTTGGCCACGACCACGCGTCCCGACATTGCGTTCGTTGTCAACCTCCTCGCACAGTTCAGTCAGTCCCCTCGGGCTCGCGCTCTGCACGCAGCTTTGCGAGTCGTCCGGTACGTGGTCTCCACACCGCATCACGGTCTCAGATTTCGGAGACAGTGCTCGGTTGTGGTAGATGGCTGCACCGACAGCGACTGGGCGTGGAGTCCTGATGGACGCAGCCGCACGGTTTACGTGTTCCTGCTTGGTGGCACCGTTGTGTCTTGGCGCAGTGGCAAGCAGGGGTGCATTGCTCGCAGCTCCTCAAAGGCTGAGTATGTCGCTCTGGGCGCTGGCGCCGCTGAGGCAGTGTGGCTGCAGCGGCTGTTTCAGTGTTTAGGCCAGTCGGTACCTACCATCATCCTCCGCTGCGACAACCAGAGTGCTCTTGCGATCGCTGAGAACTCTGGTGTGTTCCACGCACGCACGAAGCACATCGCTGTCGAGTATCATTTCGTGCGCGATCTGGTGGAGCGACAGTTGATTTCCATCGTCTGGGTGGGCACAGACTTGCAGCGCGCTGACTTTCTGACCAAGGCACTGGCTCGTGGAAAGTTTCTCGGGACTGTTCGTTCCGTCGGTTTGCGACCCCTGTCTGAGAGTGAGTGACTGTCCGGGTCTCTGTTGAGCACTCTGTGTTGCACCGGCACGCGTTCTGCACGTGTATGGACATGCGTACCATCGGGTCATGGGGGAGTGTTGTGATGCTGTCAGCCATACACAGTTGTACAGTTGGTTGTGACCACTCGGCCATGTCCATGCACGTGCAGATCCCTGAGGCGGACCCAGTTGGAGACGGAGTCCCCTGAGGTGGTGCTCCATCCGCTGGAGGCAGCCTGGTAGCCTACCTGGTGTACCGGAGGGTTGCCACGACCTACGGACTGCGTTTGGAGACCTTCAGGATTTTCTCGGTGGAGAGCCCTGCCAGGTTGATTTGCATGTTTATTTTCTTACACTCTCCGGCTGCTGCCGGACATAGGCGTGTGACCAGTCGTTGTGTCCGTCTTTTCGTCTTGCATCCGTAGGATCAGACGGCGCTCCGTTTGGACGCCTGTGCGCAGAGTTATGGCCAAAACAGTAGTTTTGGGCCGGTTCAGGACAGACAGGTGCCGCCGCGTGCGCCACCCGCTGTGAGCCGCGGTGGCTATTTATGCTGTGGACCTGTCATTTGTCATCTCTCTCTGCACATTCACTGAAATGCAGCTTCTGAGACTTGCCTTGTCTCTCCTAGCCTGACCCTTGCTGTTCTCGCACCCGCTTGCATGCTAGTGCGTTAAGCTGACTGGTCTGTGCCGCCACGTCAGCAGCAGCATTGCTAGGAAGCTGTGGTGAATCTTCTCAAAATGTACTCATGGAGCGGTTGTACAGCACGTGCTATTGCATGATTTCTTTAAAGGGTAAGCGTGGCAGAGGAAAGTTGAGGATGACCGTCATACGGTAGTGATTTGTACATCCCCTCAATTTAATTGTTTTCCATTCGCCCATGCTCATCTACATATTTCGTCGTCGATTGGGAGAATCGCATCAAATATAGTCCTTGCTAGGTTTCCTGCACAAAATTCTGTCGCTAGTTTTTTTAGAACCTCCAATAGCTTTCCTTATAACTCATTGGTACAACAACAGGTGTAGTGCGAATGATGTCCACTTGTTAATTAAATCATAGGCCATACAACAAAGGGATGTCCGTGGATGTTGGCCTCACTCGACACAACTGGTGACCTCCAATCTCAAAGTTTTTAACTTTCAAATAGCAGCAACAGCGTAGAACCCGAATACCCCTCCTTCATGTGGGTGACATTGAGATTCAACCATGACAATCAGAACTCACTGGGGGAATCAGCTCCAATATTTCGGAGCATAAAAAAGTGGGAGAGTACGAGGGTCACATAAATCGTTAAACTTCTACATGTGAATGTACGGATAACTACGGTAACCAGATTATGTACTAAAGGGGTGAAAAGTAGATATCCATTGTTTTTGCATGCATAATCCTCATTCCCGTAACCTTGGGAAGAAAATCCCACCCGTCCCAGCCTCAAAACAAGTAGTCCCATCCACCCCTTCCGCCAAATAATACACCCCAATTCCTGAGCAGTTTTGGCCATACCCAAGGAGTAACATGTGTCACTAGTGAGCATGAGAAAATAGAACATGCAAAGGTGATTGCAACCCTCGCAATCGAGGGACGCAATTACACAAGGGATAAACGATCGTAAGAATGGAAGAATTCCCATCGCCGTCCGTCGGTTTATATTTCACCCTCCAACCTACCACATATGTGTCCCTTACTATCAAATGTTAGGGTCGCACATAGGGGTAGGAACGAAGTTCAGCATGTCCGCTTTCAACGCATGGAGAGTCGTGCCTCTATGCAAATTCTGAACAAGCCACCCCTTAAATTATCAGGTTTTCCTCAACGAGGGGGGGTATGGTGTTTGGGGGAAAACTAGTTGCACCAACATGACGACATCGCATGGCATGTGAGGTCAACATGTTTGTATATAAGAAAAGTGATGTGCACTTTGTTATTGTTTCCAATCCCCAAACCCATCCTTTTCTGAAGAAACGAATGGTTTCTTTTTCTTTGATTATTGGAGGAATAGGCTACGTTCTTAAAATTGTAGGTGTATTGATGTTGTCACCTTGAGTACAAGATGTATGGTGTTTCCACCGTCTTCCGATTTTCAAGGTAGCTTATGACAGGCGGACAGTGTAAGCACCTTGTTTGCATTGATTATCTGCATATGAATATTCGGTATGATCTGAAAGAATATCATGACGACAGTATACCACATTGTTTAGTAATTACGTGGTGATTTGTCACGGACTCAACTGCTTTATACCTCAAACTGTGACCAATCGTCGCCAGTCGTTTGATGTGAAGCCCAAATTCTAAAGGTATCTTTAAATGCAAGAAGAATCATGATTATAAACTCGTTTACAAAGAAATATTATTGCGACAGGTTTCAATGACCATAAAACCATAGAACCTTAATTCTACTTGGAACCATCATTTTCCAATGCAATCCAATGTCCTCGACTCGTCCAATGTTACTCATAGAGAGTCCATGTAATGTCATTGCAGCCTGATTTTGAATGCATAAACCCCATCCATCTAGTAAAAAGTACGCAGTATGGAATCTGTTGAAGAATGCGTGAGATGCGTGATGTACGTGTATGGTGGAATACATATCTATAGCACAATATGCACTAACACACGGTCCATTCCATTCGCGAAACTTTGCATTTCATACATGTGTCATGATTTTATTAAGCATGTGTGCAACATAACGTAAACCAGGCTATGCATATCTCATGCGAGTCAACCCTAACTGTTTTCTAGCATTGAGCTCATTTGAGGGATGGAATCGTGCACAAAATGTGTAGGATATCTTGAAATCATGGGTTACCCTTGGCTATTATGTTGCACAAATCAATGACTACTTACCTATAAGAAGTATAGTTAGTTGTGTTGCTTTAATGCACTGAAAAATTATTGTATAAGGCTTACAGGTCGTGAAGCTTCTAGGAAGATGGAGTGGAATTTGAAAGGTTAGTTGGGAAGGGAGTATGTTTAAATTTTATCGGGCAAATGTACGGTGCGATGTCTTGTGTGTTTGGAAATTGTTACATATTATCTATGGACTAGTGTACTACATTTTGGTGTACATTCCATGGCCTGATTGATAAGTTAAACTAGTGGGTAAGTGGGGAGGGAGGGGGAGGGAGTGAAAAGTGTATGGGGGAAGTGTATGGGGACGTGTACTTTGTTTCATGCACTTGTGTAACATATGTATACACCAGTGTATTGTATGTTGGTGTTGCATGTGTGAGTAATTATCGGCAGTGGTCGGTGTTTTGGGAGGCGGGGATGGGCGACAATGATGAGTGTATGAGGGAATTTTATGGGGGAGTGCATTGTCGTTTCAGGACTTGTGTATCTTATACATACACTAGTGTATAGTAGGTTGGAGTTTCTTGTGTGAGTGCTTGTTGATAGTCATGGATCTTTTGGGAGGTGGGGATGGGGGGTAGGGAAAAGTGTATGGGGGAAATACACAGTGGACTGGATTGTAGTTTAGTGACCTGTGTATCACATGTATACACTAGTTTACTATAGGTTGGAGATTCCTTGCGTGGATTCTTGCTCATAGAATTTGGTGTTTTGGGAGGTGGGGATGGGTGGTAAAGAAGAGTGCATTGGGGAAGTGTATGGAGAAGTGTATTGCAATTTAAGGAATGTTGTATTAAATGTGTACAAAAAGTATAGCATAGTTTTTTTGTATGTCTTTGTACGAGTCCCAAGTGATGAAAGTGGATGTGTGAGTGGGTGGACGAGGGAAAAGTGTATGGGGCTTGTGTATGGTGTAGTGTTTAATAGATTACAGCCAAGTGCACCATATTTGTACACTATTGAATATTAAACCATACATTTATTTGAACCTTTAACTTCAAAGGATAGTTGTAGATCCCTGGAAGAAAAGAGGTTTTTGTTGGGAACCGGTGGAAATAATTATAATCTGTTCATGGGATCGTAACATTATCATACATTGAAATAGATGTGTACATGAAAGAAACACATCTCCAGAGGTTTTGCAATAAATCGTTTGAACAAATAGCCATTTTTAGAACAAACAGTTTTTCTTATTAACAAAAACGATGATGCACACTTACGAGGAATGTACTACAAATTAAATTTTTTCATTCAATAAGAGCCTTTTTTGACATTGTTAGGTGACGTATATCATGTTCTTTGTAAGTAGCGTGACTGCTTTTGTCATCCTCACACTATCCTACATATGTCTCCATCTATAATTTCAACGATTAGGAGATGCTACTGAAAATTGGCCTCAATGTGGACCGTGATGAGATATCTTCAATTGTCCACCTGCGGATAATGACCAGACAGAACTTTCCTAGTCCGTTATCTCAATGGATTCATGGTGCTTTTTGCGAAGTTGGCTCCATGCATCCATATGTACACTCGCTCATACATTCACCGAATACATTCCAAGCAATCTCAAAGGGGTGAGCGCCCCCCTCCCCCTCCCTCCGCCCCCCCTCCCACCCGTCACTTGAAATGTATTGGACAAGTGTACGAGCCAATGTGCGAGGCAGGCAAGAAATGCGTTCACTTGTGTATGTACCCACCGTGCGACCCCCACGGACAGGAAAGAGAACGCACGTGATTGGTTTCACCTCAACTCGCAAACAACGTACAACATGAGCCGTACGTCTTTGCACGCCCAGTGGAGAGTCGCGACAAGAAGATACCTCATGGCTATGTTTCTATCCTTTAGTACAGAATGAAGGATGTGGTGTGTTGTTGTCTTATTGTAGGTCATCTCGGTGTCCGTTTGTTGCAAGAACGGTTTTTTTGTCTCCTAATTCACATTTTTCCATGACAACCATTCCTATTTTTCTCATCGGTTCATTCAATCGTATTTGCCTGTAAACAACAAGAGTCGTTCAACCTTACAATCGGACTATCTGTAGTAGACCATAAAATACAGGTGATAGGAAAAAATTGTCGCATTTTATCTCAAGGAAAATGTTCTAGAATTAGGAACGTGCAGCATACATTATACACGAATCTGAAACAAGTTCTCCTTCCACATCAGTATAATTTAATAAGCGTCCGATTGCAAAATCTACCGGCTACCAGATGACCTGTCATGTTTCATGGACAACATGAGACAGGTTTTTTTTGCTCGCGTCACCTCGGGTAAGAAAAACATGGGACGACCTTGTTGGCATTCCTTTTGTTGTTCGGAATGAATTGCACCATGCGATCCAAAACAGAAGATTATTTCTTCGACCGTCAGATGAGGTCAGGTGCTGTGAAGTATACATCAGTTTGACAGAAGAACAAATCAGGACCCATAACGTCAGCAAATAGGATATCTGGTCATTATTATTGGATACTTTTCTTTCACTGGCTGTTGAAAATCACGTGGCCTCATCGGTTGACCTGAACAGCAAATGCACAAAAATGTCTTTGCAGGATACTTGTGAAGAACATATTTCAACAGTACACTATTTCATGAGAAATCCAGGAAAGGTGGCAGAAGTGGTTTACTATTCCATAAAAGATGTAAAAATATGTTTTTTTTACGACAGATTTATGCCAAATATAATTCAAAATCATTATATGTTTCAGTTTAGCAAATTTCTTCATAGTAGCTTTGTAGAACCTTTGGGATGGGTATAGATATATCTAGCCAGTCACAAGAAAGTTCTAAGAAAAAGGGCTCATCTCGACGTACTACTTCGAAGAAATATCCTCTGTATGTGTTGATGAACTATGAAGTATATGGATTATAGGTGACTGGTTATAAATGACCTATTAGGGTAGCCTTGAATATAACTGGTCACCCCCCTTTATCTAGCGTGCACACAACAATTTGTCATCTACTCTACTTCCACCTGTTTGTATCACACATGTCATTAGCAGTTTTTGTTCTTTGTGACACCATACCCAGGACCTTTGTTTGTTCCATTACATTCATCTTTGTCCATAGGTCAATTGTTCAACCACATACATTGCATCGCCCTTCAGTTCCAAGAGTTCCTGTGACTTGGGTTTTACAATTAACCAAAGTGAAAAAGAACGCTTACACTTCATGCACATTGGGTGATCACAGACATTGGACCCGAGGTCGGTGCAGGGTGACAGAGGGACAGGCTCTCTTGTTTACCACAACAATCAATCATGCCTGGATGGATTCAACTATATGGAATGGAATGTGGTGATGATGAAAGGTAGAGACACCTCTCAGAGACTTCAACCCAATTGTGGCCTAATGTTCTTTTCCCAACTCTCATGGCGCATCACGTGCGACTCTTTCATATGCACTATGCCGTTTTGAATACCTGAAACTCAATGTTGGGTTCAAAACTATAAAATTAAATGTTTAAGCATACAACGGCTCCTTATTGTAGGTTCAAGAGGTCAACCGTGTCAACACATTGAGTGATGAAACTCATACCAATAAAATCATGCATCACTAGTCTTCATTCCATACTTGTTGTGGGTTCACTAAATGAATAAGGCATGTCGCACAAAATACACACAGAAGTGGGAAATAGTATGAATCATGGTATCCTTCCAACTCACATGCACTATAATTCTTCAATGTGTTTGTAAGCTTACTCCATCATATGACTTACATGTGATGGAATGATTCACATCTTTGCCTCAAACATGTACTTCCCAAACATTTCCTCGCATAAGAGCCAATGCATGTTTCCTTGCCTAAAATAGGACATGGAAAATATTCGTTATATTTCCTTTTATTCTTTAAGCCCCCCTAACGTCGATATACATGTTCATCTGGCCCGAGTACCCTAGTGATTATTGATTTCTATTTTTTTCTAAAGTAGAAATCCTTCGACTTGGTCAAAAGTTAGCGGGCTAAATTTATTCTCGTTTCCTTTGGAATCGTTCAACGTAAGCCTGTTTGTCTGAAATTTGACAAATGGATGTGTTCATTAAATTACCGATCCTTGATTTTGGCGATGTTGCGTTTATACGCAAAAACGTCAAAACTGTGACTAAAGCTCTTCAAAGGAAGAATACGTTACACCTAGGCCTAGGGAGATTAAGGCGATGTGGTTGCAATGATTTTCTCGTGAATTACATCCTCTTGTGCCTTCCATACTTCCCTGTTATTACAACCACAGTACTCTCACCATTGCAGAGAGAATTTGTGTGTTCTGTGTACACATGAAGCTCATAATTGTTGAGCGTTCCTTTGAGTCTGGCTTGGTGCAATTGTACGCGGTTACCATCGTCTGGGTTGGCATAGACTTGTCATGGACTTACTTCTTTATGAAAGCATTAGGGTGTGAATTTTTGGAATAGGAAATTGTGTTTTCAGGCTGTGCCCTTTTCTCGAGGGTGCTTGAGGATGGGTGCGTACGCGAGGACTTTCTAGTATATGTCTCCTCACTAGTCTTGGTTCTGCATGTGTATGGGCAAACCTACCATCGGGTGATGGGGGAGTGTTGTGATGTGGGTTGTTTCCGTCAGTATTTACATCTGACAATGACCGTGTCCACGATGGTGCAGATACCTGATGCACAGCCAGCTGGTACTTGTATGCCGTCGCATTGTCATCCATCCATTTGCAAGTTCACTATAGCTGTGGCGGTGTGTGAGGGCCTTGCTGGGGGCCTTCCTTGCCTTTCTATAGCCTCTAGGATCTTCTCTATTGACTAGTCCTATGAACCATGTGATTTTTTTTGCATGATAATTCAAGAAAGTGGGAGCCGTTGAAAAGTGCTACTGCTCGTGTCACAACATTGCCGTAGTCAACGCTCACACTATTGGGCAAGGTGGATATGAGAACTAGAAGGGTCTGGCTAGGGAGACATGTACGGTATCTAAAAACAGCCAATTCGTAGGGAGAAATGACAACTAACCGGTACAAAACATCTATAGATGCCGGAAGAGCTAGTCATGCGGTGCTCTGTGGCTAATTTGTCCTAAACACCCAAAACCTTTGTTTTTTCAGCAATTTGAGAGTGCACCCATCTAAACTATGTGCCTTCTAGTCCTACAGATGCATAATGTCATTCGAGGGAGAATGATTGTACCTGTGTCCTGTTTTGGGCCTCAGTCGATGAAAAGAAAATGCATGAAAATTTAGACTTGAGAAAATCTTGGAAGCTATAAATGCAAGGAAGGGTCTTAGCAAGGCTCCGGCACATCGCATGAACTACCTGGCAGATGTGAATGGGTGGGAGGTCATGTGGTGGCTCCCCAATGGCATCTATGGTTATGTTAAGGATCTTACATGAGCATGGACATCATTGAGTGGTCAAAGTCAGTTGTACACACGAACAACAATGACTCATATTAGAATGCTGACTATATCAAGAGCTTGTCTCTCAATCTGTAGCATGTTTCATGGCGAATTCCTTATCCCTCTCCAAATCCAAAAAATAATTTGAAATACAATTTTTTTATAGCACCAGCTACGACACTAAGAACTTCGCTTCAACGAGTCATCGTCTACACCCTCATGTTATATGGCTTGAAACTAAAACTACACGGATAAGTATGATGGATCCCCCTGTTAGGTGCTGTAACCCATTCTAGATCAATGACATGTGAATGCCATTTAACACCAAACTTCAGTTGCTGACAACGTGCTGATTCATCCAGTGTCTCGCTTGCAATAGAATGAACACATCTTCCATTTATGTGCTTCTTGACTTTTTTACCCTTTTCGGTGATGGAGGTGTTAGAGAACATCGTCAAGATCATCTTCAAGAATAATTGAAAGACGAGATTGGGCTGAGTAGGGCCGGCCAAGGCATTGCAACTTGCAAATTGGGCATAGTGACACACAGACTACAAGGAACTTAGACAACTGCGAGGCGTCCAAATGAATGACTAAAAGAAGGGAGTTGCACGGGTGCGAATAGGTCTACTACAAATGGGACCAAAATCGATGATGGAAGCGATGGTATGGGATCAAGAGCAATGCAACATGAGATGACGCATGTGACATCGATGCCGATGTGATTGGAGATGGCACAAATGACGCAAGTATCAATGCGGAAGCAATAGGAGGTGAATCAGGTGATGATGCACATATAATAGGACACGACACAAGCAATGATGCAAATGTAATAGGAGACGATGTAAGCAACAGTACATATTGGACCGGAGATTGCGTAGATGATGATGGAAATTGGATAGGAATTGATGTAGGCCACAACGTAGATATGACAGGGGACGAGGAAGGCAAACATGCACATGTGAGAAATAGATTGGAGGCACTACCCAATGGCACTCCATAGATACCACCTCCCCCTCGAATAGAGAAGGGCATAAATGTTGGGACAGGAGGAGGAATATTGAGAGGGAAGTTTCTCTCAAAGAGGTGAGTATCTCCAGATTGGACAACCCAAAAGTGACAAGCCTTGGACTAAGAGGATAAACCAAGGCAAGGATGTACATGACCTCAAGGAGAAATATTTTCAGAGAGTTGGTCCTCATGGAGCCAAACATAGGCAAGGATGCCCGAGACACAAGCGAGGTGAAGGTCAGCATAATGACCATACCATCATGAGAATTGTGTGACACGACGAGGCATATGACCGTAGGGATCATGTTTCTAAACCCATGTCATATAGGACATGGCCTTGAGCGTGAAGAGCGGAGGGAAGCCAGACTCCACAAGAAGGATGCGCACATTGACAACGTGAGTTTAGTTTTAATGTTTCTTCACTCCATTATACTTTCGTGTATACGGAGCAGAGAGGCTGAAGGAAAGAGGTTGTGGGACACATGAACACTCCAACATGTTTAGATGAAAATGCTAATAGCTTGCACTAGTAAGCATGCTTAGCCCGGACAAGCCAAGACCCGATCGTGGGTCCAACATCGCTTTCCTCGTGAAGGGAAAAGATCTAGGGAAAGCAAGAAAAGTCATCCATAAGATATATTACATACCATCCGATATCCCCCACGTACCATCCAACCCATGACATCCGCATGGACAGGGGTAGGAAGATCTAGCATGCAAGAGCAAGACGATAGGAAGGAAGGGTGATGAAGCTTATATTGTGTGTAATTAGGACACTAAGTAGATTAGGACATAATGAATGTGTCATGGTCAAGGCCAACAATAGGATGGCTATGGATGGCGGCTATATGCACGTGACATAGCAGGTGATGGAGCAAAGATGTGTGCCCTAGAAAAAATGAGGGAGCAACATGCACATGCGCTACAGCAGTGGCGACAGACGACGTTGAAAACAAGGGCACACAATACAACAGTTACCTACACAGACCACAAAGAATAGGATGGCTAAATGACTACAACAACATCGTGCCAATGACACGAGAGGAAACGAAGTCCATGTCCTAATCATCCAAGGCGGTGACAGAAAGCAAGTTAACCTCAAGTGTAGTTACAAAGAGGACATCGGGCAAGAAAACATCAGCCGATGGACGAGAAAAACACACAATAAGAACACTCTAGACCGGCAACATCTGGCCAGACCTAGTACGGACAAAGCGTTTGTCACTAATAGGTCCTAATGTGACAATCACGGCATGAGACGATGTCATGTGATGAATCACTATTAATTTGATGATCTAGAAGCCACCCGACACACGAGATTAAGGAGTCATATGATATTGGAAGACATTAAAAACAAGTCCAAGAGAGAGCTCAGCATGTTTAGAAGTCATAGCGAGGAGATGAGGCAGGGTTAACAATTGCCAATGTTCCATCGAATCCATGGATAAAAAGGCCCCACCAGACAAAGCGCCTTGAAGGAAGGTATGGTTAATCATATGCTTTTAATACACTGCTTGATGTGTGTATTAAGAACAACTCCCATTTGAAGTTTCTTGGAAAGTTGTTTGCCTTCTCTTCTATGCTTGTTCACTTGTAGTCTAAAGTACATAATCAAATAATGAGTAAGAAATTGAATGAGAAACCGTATGGAGTACGGACTAAAAATTTTAGATTGGAAAGAACAATCAATATAAGAGTTTCCTGAATGGCATATTCTCTGTCCAATGCTGTCTTCATAATATTGGGGCTGTCTTTCGGAAGCAACATACAAAAAAGGTTCAGTCCACGCATTGATTATACCTGACTGCCGGTCCGCTACTTCCAACATCCCCCCCC
>SZWC01002798.1:194789-206626 GCA_023375785.1 Penium margaritaceum | reverse complement strand
CGCGGTGGAGAGTACCTGAGCAAGGAGTTCCAGGACTACCTCGCAGCAGCTGGCATCAAGGCGCAGCGTACCGCGCCGTACTCGCCGCAGCAGAATGGTGTAGCAGAACGCGCCAACCGCACCATCGTTGAGTCGGCGCGCTCCATGCTGCACGCGGCGCGGCTGACCTACGACTTCTGGGCCGAAGCCGTGAGCACTGCGGTCTACATCAAGAATCGCAGTCCCACCAAGGCGCTGGAGCAGATGACACCGTACGAGGCGTGGTTCGGCAAGAAGCCGAGCGTGGGTCATCTCCGAGCATTTGGCAGCCTGGCGCACATGCACGTGCCCAAGGAGAAGCGGCAGAAATGGGACGCAAAGAGTGCGCAGATGCTGATGATTGGCTACGACGTGGCAAGCAAGGCCTATCGCCTCTATGAGAGGGATACAGGCCACGTCATTATCTCCAGGGATGTCGTCTTCAACGAGAGCAACGTCATCGGCACCAACATTGTCTGTGTAGAGGCAGCAGGACCAGCAGCTGACGAGGCAGTGGGAGCAGAAATCCTTCCTGACCCAGTCTCTCCCGATCCTTCCTCTACTGTGACAGTGGGAGAATCATTGTACTCTCCCATGTCTGATGCAGCAGATAGAGCAGCCTCATCGGCAGAAGCAGAGGAGGGAGATGCAGCACCACTAGCAGCAGCAGTTGTGCCAGCAGCACCGTGCCAGCCGCCCGCTAACGCTCCAGCTCCAGGTCGCAAGTACCCTCTCAGGGTGCGTTACAAGCCTGGTGAGCGCGGCCATTTCTGGATGCTGCAGAAACCAGAACAGATGAACGTCGCAGTTGCAGCAGATTCAGATGAGCCAACGTCATACCATGGCTGCACCAGATGCAGCAGATTGGGCGCAAGCCGTGCAGCAGGAGATTCAGTCGCAGCTGGACAATGGCACGTGGGAGCTGACTGAGCGTCCACCTGGACGCAAGGTGATCAAGTGCAAGTGGGTGTTCAAGAAGAAGCGGGGAGCAGATGGCAATCTGGAAAAGTACAAGGCAAGGCTGGTCGCCAAGGGCTACTCGCAGCAGGAGGGCATCGACAACACAGAAACCTTTGCCCCTGTTGCAAAGTTTGCCTCTGTGCGTACGCTCCTCTCTTATGCAGCAGCTGAGGACTTCGAGGTTCTCCACATGGATGTCAAGACGGAATTCTTGAATGGTGACTTGGAGGAGGAGATCTACATGGAGCAGCCGGAGGGGTTCGTCATGGATGGCCAGGAGCACCTGGTCTGCAAGCTGCAGAAGTCGCTGTACGGCCTCAAGCAAGCGTCGCGTGCTTGGAACCAGAAGTTGGATGCGGCGCTGTAGTGCATGGGGTTTGAGCACAGCGAGTGTGACTATAGCGTGTATCGCTGGCAGCATGAGCATGAGATCCTCATCATCATTGTCTATGTGGATGACATGCTCCTCCTTTCCAAGAGCATGTCTGCACTGCAGGAGTTCAAGGAGGCCATGCAGGAGCGCTTCCAGATGTCTGATCTCGGGGAGGCGTCATACATCCTCGGTATCCAGATCACACGTGACCGCAAATCACGCTCTCTCTCGCTGCAGCAGAGTCGCTACATCAAGGACGTCCTGCAGCGGTTCGGCATGGAAGAGGCCAAACCCATCGGCACGCCACTAGAGACGTGACAGTACCTCGTGAGCTTCAGTGGAGAAGCAGATGCAGCTGAGCGACAGAAGTACCAGAGCGCCGTCGGCAGTCTCATGTACCTGATGGTGGCAACCAGGCCGGACCTCGTACAGGCTGTGAGCGCTGTGAGCCAGCACATGGCTAATCCCGGACCGGAGCACCAGAAGGCAGTGAAACGGATCTTCCGCTACCTTGCTGGAACCATCAACATTGGCATCACCTACAACGGCAATGACAACAGCATCATCGGCTACACAGACGCAGATTGGGCTTCAAACCCTGAGGACCGCAAGTCCATCTCTGGACATGTGTTCCTCATGAATGGTGGAGCCATCAGCTGGTGCAGCAAGCGGCAGGTGGTCGTGGCCACCTCGAGTACAGAAGCTGAGTACGTATCTCTCAGCTTTGGAGCCAAGGAAGCAGTTTGGCTCCAACGTCTCATGGCAGAGATGAGTGGGAGTGCAGCAGTTCCAGTTCCTGTGCGCGTCGACAACNAGGCTGTGAGCGCTGTGAGCCAGCACATGGCTAATCCCGGACCGGAGCACCAGAAGGCAGTGAAGCGGATCTTCCGCTACCTTGCTGGAACCATCAACATTGGCATCACCTACAACGGCAATGACAACAGCATCATCGGCTACACAGACGCAGATTGGGCTTCAAACCCTGAGGACCGCAAGTCCATCTCTGGACATGTGTTCCTCATGAATGGTGGAGCCATCAGCTGGTGCAGCAAGCGGCAGGTGGTCGTGGCCACCTCGAGTACAGAAGCTGAGTACGTATCTCTTAACTTTGGAGCCAAGGAAGCAGTTTGGCTCCAACGTCTCATGGCAGAGATGAGTGGGAGTACAGCAGTTCCAGTTCTTGTGCGCATCGACAACCAGAGCGCAATCGCACTCGCCAAGAATCCTGAGCACCATGCACGCACCAAGCACATTGACATCGCATATCACTTCATCAGGTAGATGGTGCAGGAGGGTGCTATCAAGCTGGAGTTTACTCCAACCAGCAGGCAGGTCGCTGATTTCTGTACCAAGCCAGTGACCCGTGAGAAGCAGCAGTTCTGCATGAAGGCATGTGGACTCAGCCCACTCTGACTGCGGCAAAGTGGGAGATTGTTGGGAAAGGAGCCATCCGGCTCAATTTCAGGTCCACAGGAGCAAGTTCCAGGAAACTTCCAGATGCATGCTCTGATCGTCAATCCGTCTTCTTCATTGGAAAGATCAGGTGGCAAATTATCTACGGTCCAAGTTTCAGGCCGATCCAACGGTCGGATTGGGAGATATTATTTTTCGAAGTTTCAGGGGTCATGGATCGTCGATGTCTGGGTGGCCATGGGCGATGGCTCCATGCCTTAGCCTGAGAAAAGAAAAAGGCAAGAGGTCCAGGGTCAAGACCTGATGGGAGAAATATCCAAAAAGGTCCTTGGTCTTAGGATTGCCTTGTCAGAGTGTGCTGACTAGGATAAAGGTACCTCTCCTTACTTTTTAGGTGAGGTGAGATCCTTGTGTGCTAGCCATGGACACATGGCGATTCTCCATGGGTTTGTGGGTTATGTGACCACTAGGAGTGTGCCATGAGAGCATTCTCTAGCTCTCTAGGTCGTGTGTGAGTGGTCAGCCTGATCGCTAGGCTGATTGCCTCCCTTGTGTGAGATTATGGATTCTAGTGTGTGAGCCTTAGCCTCCATGGCTAAGTGGTGTGGCTTGTGAGAGGGCTGACTTGCCCAAGCTCTAGCTCTATATGTACTCCATCATTTTGAGTGATTGAACAACCATTCTTCAGCACAAGTGATGTCCTTTCAGTCCCACATGCTCGCTGCTCCAAGACTCCCTCTCTCCTCCAGATCCAATACACGCAACCAGCAGCACCAGCAGTCCGGGCAGCAGAGAGGCAAGAAGAAGGGCAAGTGCCACTATTGCCAGAAAGAGGGGCACTACAAGAAAGAGTGCTTCAAGTTCAAGATAGATCAGGAGGAACAGCAGCAGCAGCAGAAGCACTAATCTCCACAGCAACAGCAGCAGCAGTCACAAAAACGCCAGTAGCAGCAGCAGCAGCAGAACCAGACTAGCGTGCGCCATTTTGGCAACATGAAAGTCGCCAAGGAGGTGCGCGACCGCCTGTTCATGGCGAAGAATGACATGTCGCAGAAGGAAAAGACCGATTTTTGCATGGTACAAGGACTCGGGGTGTACCAAGAGTCTGACGCACCACAAGGAGTGGTTCATGCAGCTGCTCTCCTTCCCCCCCCGTCCGATTGCTTTGGGTGATGATCGGGTGGTGTATGCTGAGGGGATTGGGATTTTGGAGATGTGGTTGGAGACCCGGCGTGGCATTGAAGTGGGAATTTTCCATGGCGTGCTATATGTACCTGATGCTGCTTTCAACCTCCTCTCAGTCTCCTCTCTTACAAACACAGGACTACGCGTTCTCTTCGATGATGACTATGGCTACATCCTCAACAAGGATACAGGAGAGGAGTTGGCTAGGTCAGTGGAGGGCGACATGTACCGCCTGCTGGAGGCGACCAAGATCTCGCGTGAGCAGAGTCTTGCAGCAATGGTGTAGGCAACAGAAGGCGAGATCTGGCATGCGCGCTATGGCAACATCGGTATACGCACCTTGCAGCAGCTTCAAGCAAAGCAGATGGTACGTGACCTGCCTACAATGTCTAACTTTGAGCAGAAGTTGTGCATCGGCTGTTAGGAGGGGCGCGAGGCGTTCTCTGGAGCACGGGAGCGTGCGAAACAGGTGTTGGAGCTGGTCCACACATACTTGTGCGGACCAATGCAGACCCAGAGCTTTGGAGGCTCTAGGTATTTTCTCACCTTCATTGATGATTTCAGCCGTTACACTGTTGTGTACTCCCTTTCTTCTAAGGACCAGTGCTTCTAAGAACCAGACTCGCAAGAAGATCAAGGCGCTGCACAGCGATCGCGGTGGAGAGCACCTGAGCAAGGAATTCCAGGACTACCTCGCAGCAGCTGGCATCAAGGCTCAGCGTACCACGCCGTACTCACCGCAGCACAATGGTGTAGCAGAACGCGCCAACCGTACCATTGTGGAGTCGGCGCGCTCCATGCTGCAAGCGGCTCGACTGACCTACGTCTTCTGGGCTGAAGCCGTGAGCACTGCGGTCTACATCAAGAACCGTAGTCCAACTAAGGCACTGGAGCAGATGACGCCGTACGAGGCATGGTTTGGTAAGAAACCAAGCGTGGGTCATCTTCGAGCATTTGGCAGCCTGGCGCACATGCACGTGCCCAAGGAGAAGCGGCAAAAATGGAACGCAAAGAGTGCGCAGATGCTGATGATTGGCTACGACGTGGCAAACAAGGCCTATCGCCTCTATGAGAAGGATATAGGCCACGTCATCATCTCCTGGGATGTCTTCAACGAGAGCAACGTCATCGGCACCAACATTGTGTATGAAGAGGCAGCAGAACCAGCAGCTGACGAGACATTGGGAGCAGAAATCCTTCCTGACCCAGTCTCTCCTCATCCTTCCTCTACTGTGATAGTGGTTGAATCAGTGTACTCTCCCATGTCTGATGCAGTAGATACAACAGCCTCATCGCAAGAAACAGAGGAGGGAGATGGAGCACTACCAGCAGCAGCACTTATGCCAACAGCATTGCGCCAGCCACCCGCTAACGCTCCAGCACCAGGTCACAGGTACCCTCTTAGGGTGCGTTACAAGCCTGGTGAGCACGGCCCTTTCTGGATGCTGCAGAAACCAGAACAAATGAACGTTCCAGCTGTAGCAGATTCAGATGAGCCAACGTCATACAAGGAGGTCATGATTGCACCGGATGGAGCAGATTGGGCACAAGCCGTGCATCAAGAGATACATTCGCAACTGGACAACGGCACATGGGAGCTGACTGAGCGTCCACCTGGACGTAAGGTGATCAAGTGCAAGTGGGTGTTCAAGAAGAAGCGAGGAGCAGATGGTAATCTGGAAAAGTACAAGGTGAGGCTGGTCGCCAAGGGCTACTCGCAGCAGGAGGGCGTCGACTATACAGAAACTTTTGCCCCTGTTGCAAAGTTTACCTCTGTGCGTACGCTCCTCTCTAATGCAGCAGCTATGGACTTCGAGGTTCACCACATGGATGTCAAGACGGCATTCATAAATGGTGACTTGGAGGAGGAGATCTACATGGAGCAGCTGGAGGGGTTCGTCATGGATGGCCAGGAGCACCTGGTTTGTAAGCTGCAAAAGTCGCTGTACGGCCTCAAGCAAGCGTCGCGTGCTTGGAACCAGACCTTGGATGCGGAGTTGTAGTGCATGGGGTTTGAGCGCAACGAGTGTGACTATAGCGTGTATCGCTGGCAGCATGAGCATGAGATCCTCATCATCATTGTCTATGTGGATGACATGCTCCTCCTTTCCAACAGCATGTCTGTACTGCAGGAGTTCAAGGAAGACATGCAAGAGCGCTTCCAGATGTCTGATCTCGGGGAGGCATCATACTTCCTTGGTATCCAGATCACGCGTGATCGCAAGTCACGCTCTCTCTCGCTGCAGCAGAGCCGCTACATCAAGGATGTTTTACAGCGGTTTGGCATGGCAGAGGCAAAACCCATTGGTACGCCGCTGGAGACGCGGCAGTATCTCGTGAGCTTCAATGAAGAAGCAGATGGAGCGAGCGGCAGAAGTACCAGAGCGCCGTCCGGAGTCTCATGTATCTGATGGTGGTAACCAGGCCGGACCTTGCACAGGCTGTGAGCGCTGTGAGCCAGCACATGGCTTATCCCGGACCGGAGCACCAGAAGGCAGTGAAACGGATCTTCCGCTACCTTGCTGGAACCATCAATGTCGGCATCACCTACAACGGCAACGACAACATCATCATCGACTACACAGATGCAGATTGGGCTTCAAATCCTGAGATCCGCAAGTCCATCTCTGGACATGTATTTCTCATGAATGGAGGTGCCATCAGCTGGTGCAGCAAGCGGCAGGTGGTCATGGCCACCTTGAGTACAGAAGATGAGTACGTATCTCTCAGCTTTGAGGCCAAGGAAGGAGTTTGGCTCCAGCGTCTCATGGCAGAGATGAGTGGGAGTGCAGCAGTTCTAATTCCTGTGCGCGTCGACAACCAGAGCGCAATCGTACTCACCCAGAATCCTGAGCACCATGCACGCACCAAGCACATTGATATCGCATATCATTTCATCAGGCACATGGTGAAGGAGGGCACTATCAAGCTGGACTTTCCTCCAACCAGCAAGCAGGTCGTTGATTTCTGCACCAAGATAGTGACCCATGAGAAGCAGCAGTTCTGCATGAAGGCATGTGGACTCTGCCCACTCTGACTGCGGCAAAGTGGGAGATTGTTGGGAAAGGAGTCATCCGGCTTAGTTTCAGGTCCACAGGAGCAAGTTCCAGGAAAGTACCTGATGCCTGCTCCGATCGTTGATCCAACTTCACCATTGGAAAGATAAGGTGCCAAAATGTCTACGGTCCAAGGTTGAGGCCGATCCAATGGTCGGATTGGGAGATATGAATTTTCAAAGTTTTGGGGGTCATGGACCGTCGATGTCTGGGTGGGCATGGGTGATGGCTCCATGCCTTAGCCTGAGAAAAGAAAAAGGCAAGAGGTTCAGGGTCAAGACCTGATGGGAGAAATATCCAAAAAGGTCCTTGGTCTTAGGATTGCCTTGTCAGAGTGTGCTGACTAGGATAAAGGTACCTCTCCTTACTTTTTAGGTGAGGTGAGATCCTTGTGTGCTAGCCATGGACACATGGCNGGAAAGATAAGGTGCCAAAATGTCTACGGTCCAAGGTTGAGGCCGATCCAATGGTCGGATTGGGAGATATGAATTTTCAAAGTTTTGGGGGTCATGGACCGTCGATGTCTGGGTGGGCATGGGTGATGGCTCCATGCCTTAGCCTGAGAAAAGAAAAAGGCAAGAGGTTCAGGGTCAAGACCTGATGGGAGAAATATCCAAAAAGGTCCTTGGTCTTAGGATTGCCTTGTCAGAGTGTGCTGACTAGGATAAAGGTACCTCTCCTTACTTATTAGGTGAGGTGTGATCCTTGTGTACTAGCCATGGACACATGGCGATTCTCCATAGATTTGTGGGTTATGTGACCATTAGGAGTGTGCCATGAGAGCATTCTCTAGCTCTCTAGGTTGTGTGTGAGTGGTCAGCCTGATTGCTAGGCTGATTTCCTCCCTTGTGTGACATTATGGACTCTAGTGGGTGAGCCTTAGTCTCCATGGCTAAGTGGTTTGGCTTGTTAGAGGGCTGACTTGCCCAAGCTCTAGCTCTATATGTACTCCATCATTTTGAGTGATTGAACAACCATTCTTTAGCACAAGTGATGCCTTTCCAATCACACATGCTCGCTGCTCCAAGCCTCCCTCTCTCCTCCAGATCCAACAGCAGCACCGCGTCAGCCGCCTGCTAACGCTCTAGCATTAGGTCGAAGGTACCCTCTGAGGGTGCGCTACAAGCCTGGTGAGTGCGGGTATTTCTGGATGCTCCAAGAACCAGACCACATGAACGTCGCAGTTGCAGCAGACTCTGATGGGGCCACATCGTACAAGGAGGCCATGATGTCACCAGATGCGGCAGATTGGGCGCAAGCTGTGCAGCAGGAGATACAGTCACAGCTCCACAACGGTACGTGGGAGCTGATTGAGCGTCCACCTGGTCGAAAGGTGATCAAGTACAAGGGGGTATTCAAGAAGAAGCGGGGAGCAGATGGCAACTTGGAAAAGTACAAGGCAAGGTTGGTCGCCAAGGGCTACTCATAGCAGGAAGGCATCGACTACACAAAAACGTTTGCCCCTGTTGCAAAGTTTGCCTCTGTGCGTACGCTCCTTTCCTTTGCAACAACAGAGGACTTTGAGGTCCACGACATGGATATCAAGACGGCATTCCTGAATGGTGACCTAGAGGAGGAGATTTACATGGAGCAGCTGGAGGGGTTCGTCATGAATGGCCAGGAGCACCTGGTTTGCAAACTCCAGGTCGCTGTACGGCCTCAAGCAAGGGTCGCGTGCTTGGAACCAGAAGTTGGATGCGGCGTTGCAGTGCATGGGGTTTGAGCGCAACGAGTGTGACTACAGTGTGTATCGCTGGCAGCATGAGCTTGAGATCCTCATCATCATTGTCTATGTGGATGACATGCTCCTCTCTTCCAACAACATGTCTGCACTGCAGGTATTCAAGGAGGCCATGCATGAGCGTTTCCAGATGTGTGATCTCGGGGAGGCATCATACTTCCTCGGCATCCAGATCACGCGTGATCGCAAATCATACTCTCTCGCTAGAGCAGAATCCTAAAGCAAGGACATCCTACAACGGTTCGGCATGGCAGAGGCCAAACCCATCGGCACGTCGTTGGAGACGCAACAGTATCTCGTGAGCTTCAATGGTGAAGCGAATGCAGTTGAACGGCAGAAGTACCAGAGCACCGTCGGCAGCCTCATGTACCTGATGGTGGCAACCAGGCCGGACCTCGTACAGGTTGTTAGCGTTGTGAGCCATTACATGGCAAACTTCGGACCTGAGCACCAGAAGGCAGTGAAGCAGGTCTTCCGCTACCTTCTTGGAACCATCAACATCGGCATCACCTACAACGACAATGACAACAGCATCATTGGCTACACAGACGCAGATTGGGCTTCAAACCCTGAGGACCGTAAGTCCATCTCTCGACATGTGTTCCTCATGAATGCTCGGACCATCTGTTGGGAAAGGAGCCATCTAGCTCAGTTTCAGGTCCACAGGAGCAAGTTCCAGGAAAGTACCAGATACCTGCTCCGATCGCCAATCGGACTTCACCATTGGAAAGATCAGGTGGAAAAATGTCTACGGTCCAAGTTTGACGCCAATCCAACGGTCGGATTGGGACATATGAATTTTCGAAGTTTCGGGGGTCATGGACCGTCGATGTCTGGATGGGTATGGGTGATGACTCCATGCCTTAGCCTGAGAAAAGAAAAAGGCAAGAGGTCCAGGGTCAAGACCTGATGGGAGAAATATCCAAAAAGGTCCTTGGTCTTAGGATTGCCTTGTCAGAGTGTGCTGACTAGGATAAAGGTACCTCTCCTAACTTTTTTAGGTGAGGTGAGATCCTTGTGTGCTAGCCATGGACACATGGCGATTCTCCATGGGTTTGTGGGTTATGTGACCACTAGGAGTGTGCCATGAGAGCATTCTCTAGCTCTCAAGTTCGTGTGTGAGTGGTCAGCCTGATTGCTAGGCTGATTTCTTCCCTTGTGTGAGATTATGGACTCTAGTGTATGAGCCTTAGCCTCCATGGCTAAATGGTGTGGCTTGTGAGAGGGTTGACTTGCCCAAGCTCTAGCTCTATATGTACTCCATCATTTTGAGTGATTGAACAACCATTCTTCAGCACAAGTGATGCCCTTCCAATCACACATGCTCGCTGCTCCAAGGCTCCCTCTCTCCTCAAGTTCCAACATTTGGTATCAGAGCCAATTTCTGCCATTTCCAGCCAGTACAGGCCGTCACTTTGAGAGTGACGGGTTGGGGTGAAACCTTCACCAGATTTGACGATCTTCAAGTTCAAGAGGCAAGCTTTCCAACGAGCCCAAAATCGCGAACATTCAACGGTCGGATTGAGAGTTATGCTCAAAACGAGGTCGCCCTGGGCTACACTCTTCTCTATGAGTAAGACTGTCGCCTTGTGATGACCATAACTCTCTCATTTCTTTTTCAAATTTAAAACTTGGCACATGCGAATTTAGTACTTATCCTAAGCTTTCCATTGGTGCAAAAATATTTGCATTCCATCGATTCATTTGGGAGAAACGCCGTTTACAAACTGGCTGGTCTGAGTTGGAGTAGGAGCAGAAGCATACCCTGTTTTCAAGAGGGCATATCTTTCAAAATCCCCTGTTGATGACCCTATTTTATGGGTCGATCTGAAAGTTTTTGAGCTGACTTTTCCAGTGGTGGGCTTAGTTTTTCAAAATTCCGAGTCTGCTGGCATCTACAGTCCGTTTTCTGTCAGACAGATTTCTGGTAGACGCAGCAGCAGAAGCAGGGGTAGCGCCGCCATCCAAGGGGAGCGCTGAGCATCATCAAGGCTCAAAATGGCAGCAGCTGGTGTTGTAACAGCAGCCCAGCCATTGTGTTGGGAAAGGAGCCATCCGGCTCAGTTTCGGGTCCACCAGAGCAAGTTCCAGGAAGCTACCAGATGCCTACTCCGATCGTCGATCTGACTTCACCATTGGAAAGATCAGGTGGCAAATTGTCTACGGTCCAAGTTTCAGCCCGATCCAACGGTCGGATTGGGAGATATCAATTTTCGAAGTTTCGGGGGTCATGGACCGTCGATGTCTGGGTGGGCATGGGTGATGGCTCCATGCCTTAGCCTGAGAAAAGAAAAAGGCAAGAGGTCCAGGGTCAGGACCTGATAGGAGAAATATCCAAAAAGGTCCTTGGTCTTAGGATTGCCTTGTCAGAGTGTGCTGACTAGGATAAAGGTACCTCTCCTTACTTTTTAGGTGAGGTGAGATCCTTGTGTGCTAGCCATGGACACATGGCGATTCTCCATGGGTTTGTGGGTTATGTGACCACTAGGAGTGTGCCATGAGAGCATTCTCTAGCTCTCTAGGTCGTGTGTGAGTGGTCAGCCTGATTGCTAGGCTGATTTCCTCCCTTGTGTGAGATTATGGATTCTAGTGTGTGAGCCTTAGCCTCCATGGCTAAGTGGTGTGGCTTGTGAGAGGGCTGACTTGCCCAAGCTCTAGCTCTATATGTACTCCATCATTTTGAGTGATTGAACAACCATTCTTCAGCACAAGTGATGCCCTTCCAATCACACATGCTCGCTGCTCCAAGGCTCCCTCTCTCCTCCAGATCCAACATTTGGTATCAGAGCCAAGTTCTGCCACTTTTAGCCAGCACAGGCCGTCACTTTGAGAGTGACGGGTTGGGGTTAAACCTTCACCAAATGTGACGATCGACCACTGGATCTTAAAGTTCAGAAGACAAGCTTTCCAACAAGCCCAAGCTCGCGAAGATCCAACGGTCGGATTGAGAGTTATGCTCAAAACGAGGTCGGCCAGGGCTACACTCTTCTCTATGAGTAAGACTGTCGCCTTGTGATGACCATAACTCTCTCGTTTCTTTGTCAAATTTAAAAAGTGGCACATGCGAATTGTAGTATTTTTCCTAAGCTTT
>SZWC01002798.1:174085-193740 GCA_023375785.1 Penium margaritaceum | reverse complement strand
AACCAGCTACGACACAGTGCGAGAGACGCTGGAGTGCCAGCCAACTCTCGACCTCGATTTCATCTGCACACACTTGGTGCAGGTGGAATTGCGTCGCAATGCAGCAAAGCGCAATGGCGGCGGCAGCAGTGAAGCAGCTTTTGTTGCCACAAGCTCACGCAACCAGCAGCAGCAGTCTGGGCAGCAAAGAGGCAAGAAGAAAGGCAAATGCCACTACTGCCAGAAAGAGGGACACTACAAGAAGGAGTGTTTCAAACACAAGAGGGAGCAGCACAGCAGCAGCAGCAGCAGCAGCAAAAGCAGACGTCTCCACAGCAGCAACAGCAGCAGTCACAGCAGCGTCAGCAACAGCAGCAGCAGCAGAACCAGGCAGGAGTACGCCACTTTGGCAACATGAACGTGGCGAAGGAGGTGCGCGACCGTCTCTTCATGGCGAAGTCTGACATGTCGCAGATGGAGAAGGCGGATCTCGCATGGTACAAGGACTCAGGGTGTACCAAGAGCCTGACGCACCACAAGGAGTGGTTCACACAGCTGCTGTCCATCCCTCCCCGTCCTATTGCAATGGGTGATGATCGTATGGTGTATGCTGAGGGGATTGGGATTGTGGAGATGTGGTTGGAGACCCCACGTGGCATTGAAGTGGGAGTGTTCCATGGCGTGCTGTATGTACCTAATGCTGCATTCAACCTCCTCTCAGTCTCCTCTCTCACAAACACAGGACTGCGCGTCGTCTTCGATGATGACTATGGCTACATCCTCAACAAGGATACAGGAGAGGAGTTGGCCAGGTCGGTGAAGGAGGGCGACATGTACCGCCTGCTGGGGGCGACCAAGATCCCGCGTGAGCAGAGTCTTGCAGCAGTGGTGCAGGCGACAGATGGCGAGATCTGGCATGCGCGCTACGGCCACATCGGCATGCGCGCCTTGCAGCAGCTTCAAGCAAAGCAGATGGTGCGTGACCTGCCTACCATCTCTAACTTTGAGCAGCAGTTGTGCATCGGCTGTTTGGAGGGGAAGCAGCACCGGGAGGCGTTCTCTGGAGCAGGAGAGCGTGCAAAGGAGGTGCTGGAGCTGGTCCACACAGACTTGTGTGGGCCAATGCAGACCCAGAGCTTTGGAGGCTCTAGGTATTTTCTGACCTTCATTGATGATTTCAGCCGCTACACTGCTGTGTACTTCCTTCCTTCCAAGGACCAGTGCTTTGACAGGTTCAAGGAGTTCAAGGCCATGGTGGAGAACCNGGCTGGTCGCCAAGGGCTACTCACAGCAGGAGGGCATCGACTACACAGAAACCTTTGCTCCTGTTGCAAAGTTTGCCTCTGTGCGCACGCTCCTCTCTTATGCAGCAGCTGAGGACTTCGAGGTTCACCACATGGATGTCAAGACCGCATTCTTGAATGGTGACTTGGAGGAGGAGATCTACATGGAGCAGCCGGAGGGGTTCGTCATGGATGGCCAGGAGCACCTGGTTTGCAAGCTGCAGAAGTCGTTGTACGGCCTCAAGCAAGCGTCGCGTGCTTGGAACCAGAAGTTGGATGCGGCACTGCAGTGCATGGGGTTTGAGCGCAGCGAGTGTGACTACAGCGTGTATCGCTGGCAGCATGAGCATGAGATCCTCATCATCATCGTCTATGTGGATGACATGCTCCTCCTTTCCAACAGCATGTCTGCACTGCAGGAGTTCAAGGAGGCCATGCAGGAGCGCTTCCAGATGTCTGATCTCGGGGAGGCGTCATACTTCCTCGGTATCCAGATCACGCGTGACCGAAAATCACGCTCTCTCTCGCTGCAGCAGAGTCGCTACATCAAGGACGTCCTACAGCGGTTCGGCATGGCAGAGGCCAAACCCATCGGCACGCCGCTAGAGACGCGGCAGTACCTCGTGAGCTTCAGTGGAGAAGCAGATGCAGCTGAGCGGCAGAAGTACCAGAGCGCCGTCGGCAGTCTCATGTACCTGATGGTGGCAACCAGGCCGGACCTCGCACAGGCTGTGAGCGCTGTGAGCCAGCACATGGCTAACCCCGGCCCTGAGCACCAGAAGGCAGTGAAGCGGATCTTCCGCTACCTTGCTGGAACCGCCAACATCGGCATCACCTACAACGGCAACGACAACAGCATCATCGGTTACACAGACGCAGATTGGGCTTCAAACCCTGAGACTCGCAAGTCCATCTCTGGACATGTGTTTCTCATGAATGGAGGTGCCATCAGCTGGTGCAGCAAGCGGCAGGTGGTCGTGGCCACCTCCAGCACAGAAGCTGAGTACGTCTCTCTCAGCTTTGGAGCCAAGGAAGCAGTTTGGCTCCAGCGTCTCATGGCAGAGATGAGTGGGAGTGCAGCAGTTCCTGTTCCCATGCGCGTCGACAACCAGAGCGCTATTGCACTCGCCAAGAATCCCGAGCACCATGCTCGCACCAAGCACATTGACATCGCCTATCACTTCATCAGGCACATGGTGCAGGAGGGTGCTATCAAGCTGGAGTTTACTCCAACCAGCAAGCAGGTCGCTGATTTCTGCACCAAGCCAGTGACCCGTGAGAAGCAGCAATTCTGCACGAAGGCATGTGGGCTCAGCCCACTCTGACTGCGGCAAAGTGGGAGATTGTTGGGAAAGGAGCCATCCGGCTCAGTTTCGGGTCCACCAGAGCAAGTTCCAGGAAGCTACCAGATGCCTACTCTGATCGTCGATCTGACTTCACCATTGGAAAGATCAGGTGGCAAATTGTCTACGGTCCAAGTTTCAGCCCGATCCAACGGTCGGATTGGGAGATATCAATTTTCAAAGTTTCGGGGGTCATAGACCGTCGATGTCTGGGTGGGCATGGGTGATGGCTCCATGCCTTAGCCTGAGAAAAGAAAAAGGCAAGAGGTCCAGGGTCAGGACCTGATAGGAGAAATATCCAAAAAGGTCCTTGGTCTTAGGATTGCCTTGTCAGAGTGTGCTGACTAGGATAAAGGTACCTCTCCTTACTTTTTAGGTGAGGTGAGATCCTTGTGTGCTAGCCATGGACACATGGCGATTCTCCATGGCTTTGTGGGTTATGTGACCACTAGGAGTGTGCCATGAGAGCATTCTCTAGCTCTCTAGGTCGTGTGTGAGTGGTCAGCCTGATTGCTAGGCTGATTTCCTCCCTTGTGTGAGATTATGGATTCTAGTGTGTGAGCCTTAGCCTCCATGGCTAAGTGGTGTGGCTTGTGAGAGGGTTGACTTGCCCAAGCTCTAGCTCTATATGTACTCCATCATTTTGAGTGATTGAACAACCATTCTTCAGCACAAGTGATGCCCTTCCAATCACACATGCTCGCTGCTCCAAGGCTCCCTCTCTCCTCCAGATCCAATACTTTGGAGAGGCTGGAGGGACGCGCCAACTTCACGTTTTGGAAGATCCGTACCTGCCTCCTTTTAGAGGAGAGGGGCTTGTGGGAGGTGGTGAGCGGCGACGAGCCGGCTCCAGTACCACAGGCAAAAGGCATCACCACAGGGCAGGTGGTGGCGGGGAAGACGCCGCAAAAGGATGCAGCTGATGCGGGTTCTTCTGCAGCTGTACCAACGACGTACGAGGAGTGGAAGAAGAAGGACAGGCAGGCCTACAGGTTACTTGTTAACACCATCTCCAACCCGCATCTTCAGTACATGAGTGACAAGGCTACTGCAAAGGAGGGGTGGGACACGTTGTGCAAGAAGTATGAGAGCAAGGATCCTGCATTCCTAATGCTTTTGGAGGAAAAGATGATGGCGCTGAAAATGCAGGATGGTGAAGGGATGGAGGCGTATTTGGACAGGGCAAAGGAGCTGGCGAAACAGTTGAGAGCGACTGGCAATCCTGTGGAAGAGACGCGCTTCATTCTCCTCTTACTGAGGGGACTCCCAACCAGCTACGACACGGTGCGAGAGACGTTGGAGTGCCAGCCGACTCTCGACCTCGACTTCATCTGCATGCACTTGGTGCAGGTGGAATTGCGTCGCAATGCATCAAAGCGCAATGGCGGCAGCAGCAGCAGTGAAGCAGCTTTCATGGCCATGGGCTCACGAAAGTAGCAGCAGCAGCAGTCCGGGCAGCAGAGAGGCAAGAAGAAGGGCAAGTGCCACTATTGCCAAAAAGAGTGGCACTACAAGAAAGAGTGCTTCAAATTTAAGAGGGACCAGAAGGAGCAGCAGCAGCAGCAGCAAAAGCAGCAATCTCCACAGCAACAGCAGCAGCATTCACAGCAACGGCAGCAGCAGCAGCAGCAGCAACAGAACCAGACTAGCGTGAGCCATTTTGGCAACATGAACGTCGCCAAGGAGGTGCGCGACCGCCTCTTCATGGCGAAGTCTGACATGTCGCAGAAGGAAAAGGAGGATCTGGCGTGGTACAAGGACTCGGGGTGTACCAAGAGTCTGACGCACCACAAGGAGTGGTTCACAAAACTGCTCTTTATTCCTCCTCGGCCGATTGCTTTGGGTGATGATCGGGTGGTGTATGCTGAGGGGATTGGGATTGTGGAGATGTGGTTGGAGACCTCGCGTGGCATTGAAGTGGGAGTTTTCCATGGCGTGCTGTATGTACCTGATGCTGTGCTCAACCTTCTCTCTGTGTCCTCTCTCACCAATACAGGACTGCGCGTTGTCTTCAATGATGACTATGGCTACATCCTCAACAAGGAAATAGGAGAGGAGTTGGCCAAGTCGGTGAAGGAGGGCGACATGTATCGCCTACTGGGGGCGACCAAGATCCCACGTGAGCAGAGTCTTGCAGCAGTGGTGCAGGCGACAGATGGCGAGATCTGGCATGCGCGCTACGGCCATATCGGCATGCGCGCCTTGCAGCAGCTTCAAGCAAAGCAGATGGTGCGTGACCTGCCTACCATCTCTAACTTTGAGCAGCAGTTATGTATCGGCTGTTTGGAGGGGAAGCAGCATCGCGAGGCGTTCTCTGGAGCAGGGGAGCGTGCAAAAGAGGTGTTGGAGCTGGTCCACACGGACTTGTGCGGACCGATGCAGACCCGGAGCTTTGGAGGCTCTAGGTATTTTCTCACCTTCATTGATGATTTCAGCCGTTACACTGCTGTGTACTTCCTTTCCTCCAAGGACCAGTGCTTTGACAGGTTCAAGGAGTTCAAGGCCTTGGTGGAGAACCAGACTGGCAAGAAGATCAAGGCGCTGCGCAGCGATCGCGGTAGAGAATACCTAAGTAAGGAGTTCCAACAGCTGGCATCAAGGCGCAGCGTACCGCGCCATACTCACCGCAGACGAACGGGGTAGCATAACGTGCCAACCGTACCATTGTGGAGTCGGCGCGCTCCATGCTGCACGCGGCTCGGCTGACCTATGACTTCTTGGCTGAAGCCGTGAGCACTGCGGTCTACATCAAGAACCGCAGTCCAATTAAGGCACTGGAACAGACGACGCCGTACGAGGCGTGGTTCGGCAAGAAGCCGAGCGCAGGTCATCTTCGCGCGTTTGGCAGCTTGGCGCACATGCACGTGCCAAAGGAGAAGCGGCAAAAGTGGGACGCGAAGAGTACGCAGATGCTGATGATTGGCTACGACATGGCAAGCAAGGCGTATCGCCTCTACGAGAGGAATACATGCCACGTCATCATCTCCAGGGATGTCGTCTTCAACAAGAGCAACGTCATCGGCACCAACATCGTGTGTGAAGAGGCAGCAGAACCAGCAACTGACGACACAGTTGGAGCAGAAATTCTTCCTGACCCAGTTTCTCCCGATCCTTCCTCTACTGTGACAGTGGGAGAATCACTCTACTCTCCCATGTCTGATGTTGCAGATACAGCAGCCTCATCGGCAGAAGCAGAGGAGGGAGATATAGCACCATCAGCAGCAGCAGTTGTGCCAGCAGCACCGCGCCAGCCGCCTGCTAACGCTCCAGCACCAGGTCGCAGGTACCCTCTTAGGGTGCGTTACAAGCCTGGTGAGCGCGGCCATTTCTGGATGCAGCAGAAACCAGAGCTGATGAACGCCGCAGTTGCAGCAGATTCAGGTGAGCCAAGATCATACAAGGAGGCCATGGCTGCACCGGATGTAGCAGATTGGGCGCAAGCCGTGCAGCAGGAGATACAGTCGCAGCTGGACAACGGCACGTGGGAGCCGACTGAGCGTCCACCAGGACGTAAGGTGATCAAGTGCAAGTGGGTGTTCAAGAAGAAGCGGGGAGCAGATGGTAACCTGGAAATGTACAAGGCGAGGCTGGTCGCCAAGGGCTACTCGTAGCAGGAGGGTATCGACTACATAGAAACTTTTGCCCCTGTTGCAAAGTTTGCCTCTGTATGCACGCTCCTCTCTTATGCAGCAGCTGAAGACTTTGAGGTTCACCACATGGATGTCAAGACGACATTCTTGAATGGTGACTTGGAGGAGGAGATCTACATGGAGCAGCCGGAGGGGTTCGTCATGGATGGCCAGGAGTACCTGGTCTGCAAGCTGCAGAAGTCGCTGTACGGCCTCAAGCAAGCGTCGCGTGCTTGGAACCAGAAATTGGATGCGGCATTGCAGTGCATGGGGTTTGAGCGCAGCGAGTGTGACTACAGCGTGTATCGCTGGCAGCATGAGCATGAGATCCTCATCATCATTGTCTATGTGGATGACATGTTCCTCCTTTCCAACAGCATGTCTGCACTGCAGGAGTTCAAGTAAGCCATGCAGGAGCGCTTCCAAATGTCTGATCTCGAGGAGGCATCATACTTCCTCGGTTTCCAGATCACGCGTGACCGCAAGTCACGCTCTCTCTCGTTGCAGCAGAGCCGATACATCAAGGATGTTTTGCAGCGGTTCAGCATGGCAGAGGCAAATTCCATCGGCACGCCGCTAGAGACGCGGCAGTACCTCGTGAGCTTCAATGGAGAAACAAATGCAGCCGAGCGGCAGAAGTACCAGAGCGCCGTCGGCAGTCTCATGTACCTGATGGTGGCAACCAGGCCGGACCTCGCACAGGCTGTGAGCGCTGTGAGCCAGCACATGGCTAATCCCGGACCGGAGCACCAGAAGGCAGTGAAGCGGATCTTCCGCTACCTTGCTGGAACCATCAACATCGGCATCACCTACAACGGCAATGACAACAGCATCATCGGCTACACAGACGCAGATTGGGCTTCAAACCCTGAGGACCGCAAGTCCATCTCTGGACATGTGTTCCTCATGAATGGTGGGGCCATCAGCTGGTGCACCAAGCGGCAGGTGGTCGTGGCCACCTCGAGTACAGAAGCTGAGTACGTATCTCTCAGCTTTGAAGCCAAGGAAGAAGTTTGACTCCAACGTCTCATGGTAGAGATGAGTGGGAGTGCAGCAGTTCCAGTTCTTGTGCGCGTCGACAACCAAAGCACAATCGCACTCGCCAAGAATCCTGAGCACCATGCACGCACCAAGCACATTGACATCGCATATCATTTCATCAGGCACATGGTGCAGGAGGGTGCTATCAAGCTGGAGTTTACTCCAACCAGCAAGCAGGTCGCTGATTTCTGCACCAAACCAGTGACCCGTGAGAAGCAGCAATTCTGTATGAAGGCATGTGGACTCAGCCCACTCTGACTGCGGCAAAGTGGGAGATTGTTGGAAAGGGAGCCATCCGGCTCAATTTCAGGTCCACAGGAGCAAGTTCCAGGAAAGTACCAGATGCCTGCTCCGATCGCCAATCCGACTTCACCATTGGAAAGATCATGTGGCNAAGTTTCGGGGGTCATGGACCGTCGATGTCTGGGTGGGCATGGGTGATGACTCCATGCCTTAGCCTGAGAAAAGAAAAAGGCAAGAGGTCCAGGGTCAAGACCTGATGGGAGAAATATCCAAAAAGGTCCTTGGTCTTAGGATTGCCTTGTCAGAGTGTGCTGACTAGGATAAAGGTACCTCTCCTAACTTTTTTAGGTGAGGTGAGATCCTTCTGTGCTAGCCATGGACACATGGCGATTCTCCATGGGTTTGTGGTTATGTGACCACTAGGAGTGTGCCATGAGAGCATTCTCTAGCTCTCAAGGTCGTGTGTGAGTAGTCAGCCTGATTGCTAGGCTGATTTCCTCCCTTGTGTGAGATTATGGACTCTAGTGTGTGAGCCTTAGCCTCCATGGCTAAATGGTGTGGCTTGTGAGAGGGTTGACGTGCCCAAGCTCTAGCTCTATATATACTCCATAATTTTGAGTGATTGAACAACCATTCTTCAGCACAAGTGATGCCCTTCCAATCACACATGCTCGCTGCTCCAAGGCTCCCTCTCTCCTCAAGTTCCAACACCATCAGCTGGTGTAGGAAGCGGCAGGTAGTCGTGGCTACCTCAAGCACAGAAGCTGAATACGTCTCTCTTATCTTTCGAGCCAAGGAAGCAGTTTGGCTCCAGCGTCTCATGGCAGAGATGAGTGGGAGTGCAGCAGTTCCAGTTCCTGTGCGCGTCAACAACCAGAGCGCAATCGCACTCGCCAAGAATCCTGAGCACCATGAACGCACCAAGCACATTGACATTGCATATGATTTCATCAGGCACATAATGCAGGAAGGTGCTATCAAGCTGGAGTTTACTCCAACCAGCAAGTAGGTCGCTGATTTCTGCACCAAGCCAGTGACCCGTGAGAAAGAGCAATTCTGCATGAAGGCATGTGGACTCAGCCCACTCTGACTGCGGCAAAGTGGGAGATTGTTGGGGAAGGAGTCATCCGGCCCAATTTCAGGTCTACAAGAGCAAGTTCCTGGAAACTACCAGATGCTTGCTCCTATGGTCGATCCAACTTAACCATTAGAAAGATCAGGTGGCAAAATGTCTTCGGTCCAAGTTTGAGGCTGATCCAACGGTCAGATTGGGAGATATGAAATTTCGTAGTTTCCGGGATCATCGACCGCCGATATCCGGGTGACCATGGGCGATGGTTCCATGCCTTAGCCTGAGAAAAGAAAAAGGCAAGAGGTCCAGGGTCAAGACCTGAGGGGAGAAATATCCAAAAAGGTCCTTGGTCTTAGGATTGCCTTGTCAGAGTGTGCTGAGTAGGATAAAGATATCTCTCCTTACTTTTTAGGTGAGGTGAGATCCTTGTGTGCTAGCCATGGACACATGGCGATTGTCCATGGGTTTGTGGGTGATGTGACTCCTAGGAGTGTGCCATGAGAGCATTCTCTAGCTCTCTAGGTTGTGTGTGACTGGTCAGCCTGATTGTTAGGCTCATTTCCTCCCTTGTGTGAGATTATGGACTCTAGTGTGTGAGCCTTAGCCTCCATGGCTAAGTGGTGTGGTTTGTGAGAGGGCTGACTTACCCAAGGTCTAGCTCTATATGTACTCCATTATTTTGAGTGATTCAACAACCATTCTTTAGCACAACTGACGCCCTTCCAATCATACATGCTCGCTGCTCCAAGGCTCCTTCTCTCCTCCAGATCCAACACTTTGCAACTAGGTCGCGTGAGTAGTAGTACCTGATGTCGATTTACTTGGTCCGTCGGGAGGTGACATCATCCTGTGCCATTTTCATGGTGCTCTTGTTGTCGATGCAGACCTCTATTGCCTGTGTTTGTGGCAGTTTCATCTCAGCAAGCAAACTGTGTAGCCACTATGTCTCTTTGCATGCTTCTAACAGAGTAATGTACTCTACCTCAGTGGTAGAGAGGGAGATACAGTCTTGCTTTCTGCTTTCCCAAGAAACAGGACCACCGTTTAAGAGGCAAACAAAGCCTGAGGTAAACGCTTTGTCATAAATTCTTCGTCCCCAGTCGGCGTTTATGTAGTACTCCAGCTAGAGCGGGTCAGATCCTTCTTTGCCTCCAAATGGAGTCCCGTGTGTTGGTTCTTCTCTAGATAGTGCATGATGCACTTGACTGCTTGCCAGTGCTGTGGCCCTGGATTAGCGATGAACTTACTCACTTGTCCCACAGTATAGCAAATACCGATTTCAATGATGTACTTTGTCTGGTTGAGCTTGATGGTACCTGCTATTCGATTGTGGTGGACGACTGTGCTGAGGTAGAACTCGAGCGGACCCATGTCCATCTTGAACCTGTTGCTGAGATCTGTCTTCAGCTTGTTCAAGAGCTCGACCAATGACAAGTAGATGATCAGGTTATCCATGTACAGTGCAACCAGCATCAAGCCTTACTCATTCTCCCGCACATAGACACTAGGGTCATTCTGGCAGTGCGTGAAGGTGAGCCCGGCCATGAAGTCGTCCGTCTCCTTGTACCACATCTTTGGGTTCTGTTTCAGCACGTAGAGTGCTTTGACCAGTTTACAAAACTTGCCCTCTGGAGCTTTCACTCCCTCGGGTACTTCCATCAGTACTTCTTTGTCTAGCTTCTCGTGGAGGAAAGCTGTCTTGACATCCATCTGGTGAACCTTCGGATGTTTTGGAGCAGCGATGCCCAACATGGATCTGATGGAGACAAAGGTGATGACAGGCACGAAGGTCTCCTCGTACTATGAGCCTACACGCTAGGAAAATCCCTTCGCCACAACTCTTGCCTTGTACTTGTCAATAGTACCATCCTACTTGAGGTTTTTTCTGGAGTACCCACTTTGACCCCACAACATGTACGTTTGAGGGCCTGTCTACCTGAACTCATATTCTGTTCTCTTCAATGGATACGAGTTCACTATCGACTTCCTCCTTCCACTTGGCTGTATCTGGCATGTTCATAGCCTCCGTTACGGTCACAGGCCCTCCCTGAGCCAATTATGACTAGCTGAGTCCGCATTCTCAGCATCGTACTTGGGCAGAGGTTTCTTCTAGCGCGTACTTTACCGGATTGTTGCTGGTGGTCCTTCAAGGCTTAGTTACTTCTACAGCTCCTCCAATGCCAGTGATCCGCTGTTTAAGGAAGAGCCACCGGCCTCAATGTTTGACTCAGAGGCCTCAGACGACTCAGAGTCAGTGTCAGAGTCCGTCGCTGTGTCAGCCTACACAGGTACTCTCCCTGCAGCACCATCTTTCACTAATACCATCTACTAGTTTTCCAATGCCTTATCACCTGACTCGATCAACACAACCCTCTCCTGAATTTTGAGCAGGCACATAGTCCAGCAACTTTCTGTTGCCGTGCGTCCTTTCATCAAACTCGACATCTTGGCTCCTGATGAGCTTTCCAGCCGCTTGGTCCCACAGCCTGTACGCCTTGTGTGTAGTGTCGTTTCTGACCATTACACACTTACGAGCACGTATATCTAGCTTGTCATCTCCTTGTCCTGCTTGGACCTTTCCCCACACAATATAGGCAAAGACCCTCAAATGTGAGGCATCTAGCTTCTTCCCTGACCAAGCATCCTGTGGTGTCCTGAGCTGCTTCTCTTGGTGCTTCTTATTTTGCATTCAAAGCGCGGCTGCCGGAGTGAGATTAACAAGGTACCAAGCAGTTCTAACAACACATCCCAGAAGCGAGGTGGGATTTTGCGTTGAATAGCATACTTCGTGTCATGCCGAGAATAGTCTGGTCCATCCGCTTGGCAACGTCGTTACTCTCGGGGTATAATGCATGGTAGTTTGGTGATTGATACCGTGTTGGCTCAACCAGCATTGGCACGTCTCGTAGTCACCTCCGTTGTCGTGCGTAGTGCCTTGACCTTCTTACTTGTCTGCCACTCTACCATCACGACAATCTCTTGCAGCTTCTGCTTGATCCCTCCCTTCGTCTCGAGGAAGTAGATCCACATCTTGCGACTGTGGTCATTGATGAAGGTCAAAAAATACTTCTTGCCGCCGTTTGATGGAATGTGGAATTCTCCGCACACATCAGAGTGAATCAGGTCCAAGATTGCTGCCGCTCGTTGACCATTACGCTCAAAGGGCTTTCTCTTTGCCTTGCATTGGAGGCATGGCTCACACAGCTTCTTGCACTTTCCCTCATCCTTGGCCTTGCACCCCTCCATCCAATGAACAACTTCGTGCTGTTGCATAGCTTGTAGTATGTTATCAGCTACATGGCCAAACCGCCTGTGTCATAGCTCAGCACCTGTACCGGTGGAGTTTACCGCCATGGTCACGGCTTGTGGAGCGATTTCAGACTTTGGTGACTTAGGCTCTTCATCCGTCGCATATCCCTCATTTGTATTCTCAAGGGGTTTATTCAGCAACACGTAGAGCACATGAACTCTTGGGACCTGTGCAACAAGACTCTCCTTAGGATAGGAGATCTTGATGTCCTTGTTCTTCACAATCACGGCCTCCTCTGTGAAGACGACTGTCATGTCATGGTCCGTGACTTTGGACATTGAAAAGAGGTTTGCTGCAAAAGACGGCATGTAGACAACCTTCTCGAGCTTCAAGTTTTTTTCAGCGCCGTTAATGTTAATGCTGATCAACTCATCTCCCTCGCCTTGCACATGGACAAGGCTGCGGTTCGCACACTTGAAGCGACGCTTGGTGTCCCCAATGGAGATGAAACCAACCTCCTCCCTTAAAGAGTGGTGGTTTGTGCCAGAGTCAAGCTCGTAGGCTCCACGCTTGAACAGTGACGTTCCCTTGGTTGCCGGCACGCTCTCAGCCATCATGTTTGTCAACTCCTCACGTTTTCCTTTCCCCTCATATCTATCACCATGATCTCCGTCTTCCTTCATGGGAATTGTGCACTTCCGTGCCTAATACCCAGGCTTGCCGGAGTTATGGCACTTCTTAGGACGCTTTGAACTCTTTCCACCGCCATCATTGCCTTTTCCTCCATCGCCACCACTTCCGCTGCTGCTCTGACCAGAAGAGGAATTCTTGTCACGACCACCATACTGTGCAGCATAAGCTGAAATATAGGCCTCACTACCGCTGCAACGCATGGCCTTGTTGCGCATGTACTCGGATACTGCCTCATACGTCAAATCCTCCTCCTTCCAACCGCCAAAGACGGTGATCAGAGGTCCCCAGCTTCCAGGTAGCGCCATGAGGAGGATCATGGCCTGCATGTTGGTGTCGATTTCCCAATTCATTTCGGTCACTTGCTGCAGCAGTTCTTGAAACTGCAATCCGAAGTCCCGAATTAACTCTCCCTTGCACACCCTCATCAAAATCAGCTTTTGAAGGAAGGAGAGGCGATTTGCAAGAACCGTTGATTGGTGTACACGAGCAAGCTTCTCGTAAGCCTTTGATGCATTTGTGATACCATGGAGGTAGATATGCTGTGACTCATGCATTGATGTCACAATAATCGTAAGCACCATGTCATTTTTGACACTCCACGCTTCATATCAAGGATCTGTTTTTGGAGGTTCAACCTCTTCTCCAAGGAACATCTTCAATTAGCCACGCAACCTCATGAGAATCTCAAATTGCCATCTCCACAAGGGAAAACCAAGCCCTATGAAATTTGACATCCCACTATTGACCTGCTCGAGAGTGAGCGTCACTGGTCTCGTCATACTACTTCTTTTCTTCTCTAGTTCACTGCTTTGCTAAGGCCAATGTAGGCTGATGTAGGCTGTTGTCTACTACCGGATTACAAGGTGCAGATCCGTTGCTTACTCCTTAGCCATTGATCACCTGCAAATAGACAAGAACACACACTAGCAAACCCAAGGTCATGCCTCCAAGGGTAGCGGTTATCCTAGTTAGGGTCCAAGGGTCATACCTCCAAGGGCAGAGCTTATCCGTGGCCCTTGTTCGCTAAGTACCAGCACCCGCAGTTGGAGCTGATGGAGTAGATGAAGAAGATGGAGCTGATGGAGCTTATGCGTGCTGCAAGAGAGAGGGCGAGACAGTACGCAAAAACGTACCTTACAACTAGTCAGTGTGGATCCATAACCCTTTGTCAACCTGTCTAAGGCGACGGTCTAGAAAACTGGTTCTGACACAATGGTTCCTGCCGACCGCTCTTAGTATTGCAACCAAGAGATGATATCACCCTTAGTACCAAGGTCCCACACTGAGCAGTTCATAGGAATCACTTCCTTACACTGTGTCCTTAGCACCTGGTGACTTTCGCGTGTGGAGCGAACTCCTAGGACTTAGACCAACCAATGTTTTTTTAGTGCTTGCCTCTGGTGGAGAACTCTGTTAGGAGACTCAAAGGTAAGAACTGTACTCAATGACAGGCAACTGACAGGTTCGAATTGTGCTCGAGCCAGCCTCTATCATAGGCGCGTAGTGGCTCCTTGGATGAGTCGCTTTGGGGGCAATCTGGATTGCATTATCCCCCCTTCCTACATGGCGCTCCCTATGACGGCCAAGTGGCGCCAACCAATAGGAAAGACCTTGGAATGTTCTAAAATATATCTCAGAACCTTTTTGTCCCTGGCTGACATTTGGACAGGCATAGGACGCACTAGGCATGCACTGCTGCCTTCGAGTAAGTCACCTATGTGTACTGCAGATAGACAAGGCAAATACTGCTTCTTTGGAGAACGTCTCCCTAGTCCTTAGATCAACTGGATTGTAAAGCCAAGAAGCATTACGTAGGAAAACACCTTGTGGCTTAGACATTCCAGAGTTAGTGTCTGGACCAAGATGTCCTGGGTCAAATCCCAACCGAGTGACTTATTTTCTTTGTGACAAAAAAAGGGGACAGGAAGGTTCTAAGAGACATCTTAGAACATTCCAAGGTCTTTTTTGGTAGCTCGCGCCACTTGGCGGTCATAGGGACCGCCATGTATGCAAGAGGGATGATGCAATCTAGATAGCGCCAAAAGTGGCTCATCTAAGGGGCCACTATACGCCTAGGCAAGAGGCTGGCTTTAGCATCATAATAAATTGTCCGTTGCCTGTCATTGAGTACAGCTCTTACCTTTGAGACTCTTAAGAGAGTTGTCAACCAGAGGCAGACCCTAAAAAAGCATTGGTTGGTCTAAGCTCCAGGAATTCGCTCCTCGCTTGAAAATGACACGGTCCTAAGGAAACAGTGCAAGGAAGTAAATCCTATAAACTGCTCAATTTGAAACATTGCCTCTAAGGTTGATATCATCTCTTGGTTGCAATACCAAGAGCGGTCGGCGGGAATCATTGTTTCGGAACCCGTTTTCTAGTGTGTTGCCTCTGGAAGGTTGACAAAGGATTATGGGCCGAGACCAACTAGTTTTAAAGCACGCTTCTAGGCATTCTGGAAAAGGAGCCATCCAATTAGATGGCTCTTTTTCCAGAATACCTAGAAACATGCTTTAAAACTAGTTAGTCTGGGCCCATAGCTCTTTGTCAACCTCAGTTTCTCAGTTTCAAGTCTACAGGAGCAAGTTGCATGAAACTACCAGATACATATTCCGATCGTCAATCCGTCTTTAGTATTTCAGGTGGCAAAATATCTCCGGTCCAAGTTTCAAGCCGATCCTATAGTCCAATTGGAAGATATGAAGTTTCAAAGTTTCCAGGGTCATCGACCGCAGGTATGAAAGTGACCATGGGCGATGGCTCCATTTCTTAGCCTGAGAAAAGAAAAAGGCAAGAGGTCCAGGGTCGAAACCTGATATGAGCAATATCCAAAAAGGTCCTAGATTCTTGGGTTACCTTGTAAGAGAGCCCCATTGATGTTGGGGTGGGGATGTAGGTGCTGCTGAGCTATTATTGTAGCTGCCGCTAGAGGTGTTATACTTCGCAAGGAATGGTTCAAGCTCGCAGTGGACAGTGAAGTACTCGGAGCTGCGGTTTGCCATGGTTTCAAACTTGAAGTATGATGGTCCATACCTCGGCTGCAAGCATGTACCAAGGCGAAGGAGCTTGACCTCCTTGTTGACGTACTCCTCCAGCTTTGTCTTGATGGCGTGCATGCCAACCATCACCACGCCCTGCCACAGCTCCTCTGCTTTGGCCCTATTCGCCACCTGCGGTGTGTCACAGTGCTCAATGCACAAGTGGTACCAAGGGAGAATGCCACCAATCGTCGGGTACTTGTCGCCCTCTGCCCACGTCATCTCCTGTGCGAAAAGGACAAGGGCATCTCGCACCTCCTCGAGCAAGCGCCACTGCTCCTCACTCGACTCAATATCCAACAATTCTCCCTTCTTTGTCTTCCCCAGCTGCCGCCCGTACAAAATGTAGGCCTTTGCCGTGTCTTCTCGGTGCAATAACCGCCCAGGATCAAATGGGTGAACGACCAACGCGTCACCACGTCCTCCACAAGGCCCAAGTTCTTGTCTGAGGTTCTGTCAATCCAAATCTTCTTCCTCGTGTCGCTGATCTTGCATGCTAGACCAGCTGGCGGCCAGCTCCAACGTCCATCTTGATTTCCGCAACCTGGAGAAACTTCTTCACTACAACGTTCAAGGTGTGGCAGAAGCAATGCACAGCATCATCATCATGAAAGTCTGTAGGGTACTTTGCTTCGAGCAAACGTATTACCTTGAAGTTTAGAAATGCGTTGTCAAGCGTGATGCCTGCAACCTTTCCTCCCAAATCCCGCTTCTTCCAAATGACGTCGTCCAGTGCATTTGCGATGACCTCAGTAGTATGTTTCCCATCCATAGGACCCAACTCAAGGAAAGCTTGCTGCATTGTAAACAACGGCACTAGGAGTGTGCAATGAGAGTATTTTCTAGCTCTCTAGGTCGTGTGCGAGTGGTCAGCCTGGTTGCTAGGTTGATTTCCTCTCTTGTGTGAGATTATGGACTCTAGTGTGTGAGCCTGAGCCTCCATGGCTACGTGGTCTGGCTTTTGAGAGGGCTGACTTGCCCAAGCTCTAGCTCTATATGTACTCCATCATTTTGAGTGATTTCAAAACCTTTTTCAGCGCAAAATATGCCTTTTCGGTACCATATATTTGCTGCTCCAAGGGTCCCTCTCTCCTCTAGTTCCAATAGCGCACTCTCTCGCCCTTTCTGTCTTGCATCGTGCATCAGCTTCATCAGCTCCATATGCTCCATCTGCTCCATCTGCTCCATCAGCTCCAACAGGAAGTGCTGGCACTTAGCAATTTAGGGCCAAGGATAAGCTTTGTCCTTGGAGATACGACCCGTGGGCCCTAACCAGGATAAGCTCTTCCCTTGGTCACACGATCCTAGGTTCGCTAGTGTGCGTTCTTCCTTGTTTCCAGGTGATCAATAACAAAGGGATAAGCAACAGATCTGTATTTTCTGAAACTATAGTAGAGAACAGCCTACATCGGCCTCAACGAAGCAGAGAAGAAGAGAAGCATTATGACGACACCCGCGACGCTTACTCTTGAGCAGGTTAGTGGTGGAATATCAAAGGTTGAAGATGTTCCTTGGAGAAGAGGTTGAACTTCCCAAAACAGATGCTAGATATGAAGCGAGGAGTGCCAAAAACGACGTGGCGCTTGCGATTCTTTTGACATCAGTACATGAGTCAGAGCATGGCCACCTCCAAGGTATCATACATGTATCAAAGGCTTATGAAAAGCTTACACATGTACACCAATCAACGACTCTTGCAAAATGCCTCTTTAATATTCAAAAGCTGATTTCGATGAGGATGAGCGAGGGAGAGTCGATTCCGGACTTCCTATTGTAGTTTGAAGGACTACTGGAACAAATGACCTAAATGAAATGGGAAATTGACACTTGCATGCGGGCCATGATCGTCCTCATGGCGCTACGTGAAAGCTGGGATCCTCTCATTACCATTTTTTATTTTTCGAAGGAGGAGGATTTGATGTATGAGGCAGTGTCTGAGAACGTGTGCAACAAGGAAAAGCGTCAAACTGGTAGTGAGGCTTACATTTCAGCCTATGCTATACAATACGGTGGTCATGGCAAGATCTCCTATTCTGGTGAAAGCGGCAGTGGAAGCGATGGCGATGGAGGAAAAGGGAATGGTTACGGTGGAAAGGATTCAAAATGTCCTGGAAAGTACCATAACCGTGGCAAGCCTGGGCAATAGGCACAGGAGTGCACGGTTCCCACGAACGAAGACGAAGATCATGGTGGTAGATTTGAAGGCAGAGGAAAGGATAAGAACGACTTCACGAACATGATTACTGAGAGTGTGACAGCAACCAAGGAAACGGCACTCCTCAAGGGTGGAGCTTATGGACTCGATTCTGGCACGAACCACCACTCTTCAAGGGTGAAGGATGGTCTCATCTCCATTGCGGATGCTAAACTTCATTTCATGTGTGCGAACGGCAGCCTTGTCCATGCGCAAGGCACGGACGATAAGTTAGTTAGCATGAACATGAAGGGTGCTGAAAAATACTTGACGCTAGAGAACTTCGTCTACATGCCGTATTTTGCGGCAAACCTCTTGTAAGTGTCCAAAGTCATGGACCACGTCATGATGGTCGTCTTCATAGAGGAGGAGACCGTGATTCTCAAGAACAAGGACATGAAGATCTCTTATCCAAAGGAGAGTCTTATCGTACAAGTCCCAAGAGTTGATGGGCTCTACCCGCAACAGATCCAATCCCATAAGAGTACAAATGAGGGATTTGAGGCGATTGAAGAACCCAAGTCTCCAAAGCCTGATGTTGCAGAACAAGCCATCACCATGGCGGTAAACTCCTTTGACACACATGTTGAGCTATGGCATAGGAAGTTGGGCCATGTGGCCGACAGCATACTACTGTTGGGAAAGGAGCCATCCGGCTCAATTTCAGGTCCACAGGAGCAAGTTCCTGGAAAGTACCAGATGCCTGCTCCGATCGCCAATCTGACTTCACCATTGGAAAGATCATGTGGCAAAATGTCCACGGTCCAAGTTTGAGGCCGATCCAACGGTCGGATTGGGAGATATGAATTTTCGAAGTTTCGAGGGTCATGGACCGTCGATGTCTGGGTGGGCATGGGTGATGGCTCCATGCCTTAGCCTGAGAAAAGAAAAAGGCAAGAGGTCCAGGGTCAGGACCTGATGGGAGAAATATCCAAAAAGGTCCTTGGTCTTAGGATTGCCTTGTCAGAGTGTGCTGACTAGGATAAAGGTACCTCTCCTTACTTTTTAGGTGAGGTGAGATCCTTGTGTGCTAGCCATGGACACATGGCGATTCTCTATGGGTTTGTGGGTGATGTGACCACTAGGAGTGTGCCATGAGAGTATTCTCTAGCTCTCTAGGTCGTGTGTGACTGGTCAGCCTGGTTGTTGGGCTGATTTCCTCCCTTGTGTGAGATTGTGGACTCTAGTGTGTGAGCCTTAGCCTCCATGGCTAAGTGGTGTGGCTTGTGAGAGGGCTGACTTGCCCAAGCTCTAGCTCTATATGTACTCCATCATTTTGAGTGATTGAATAACCATTCTTCAGCACAAGTGATGCCCTTCCAATCACACATGCTCGCTGCTCCAAGGCTCCCTCTCTCCTCCAGATCCAACATTTGGTATCAGAGCCAAGTTCTGCCACTTTAAGACAGCACAGGCCGTCACTTTGAGAGTGACGGATTGGGATGCAACCTTCATCAAATTTGACTATCGACCACTGGATCTTCAAGTTCAGAAGCCAAGCTTTCCAACGAGCTCAAGATCGCGAAGATCCAATGGTCGGATTGAGAGGTATGCTCAAAACGAGGTCGGCCAGGGCTACACTCGTCTCTATGAGTAAGACTGTCGCCTTGTGATGACCATAACTCTCTTGTTTCTTTGTCAAATTTAAAAAGTGGCACATGCGAATTGTAGTATTTTTCCTAAGCTTTCCATTGGTGCAAAAATATTTGCATTCCATTGATTTGTTTGGGAGAAACGCCGTTTACAAACTGGCTGGCCTGAGTTGGAGTAGGAGCAGAAGCATACCCTGTTTTCAAGAGGGCATATCTTTTGAAATCCCCTGTTGATGACCCTGTTTTATGGGTCGATCTGAAAGGTTTTGAGCTGAATTTTCCAGTGGTGGGCTCAGTTTTT
>SZWC01002798.1:98442-152651 GCA_023375785.1 Penium margaritaceum | reverse complement strand
ACCTGCTTGCTGGTTGGAGTAAACTCCAGCTTGATAGCACCCTCCTGCACCATGTGCCTGATGAAGTGATAGGCGATGTCAATGTGCTTGGTGCGAGCATGGTGCTCGGGATTCTTGGCGAGTGCAATAGCGCTCTGGTTGTCGACGCGCATGGGAACAGGAACTGCTGCACTCCCACTCATCTCTGCCATGAGACGCTGGAGCCAAACTGCTTCCTTGGCTCCAAAGCTGAGAGAGACGTACTCAGCTTCTGTGCTGGAGGTGGCCACGACCACCTGCCGCTTGCTGCACCAGCTGATGGCACCTCCATTCATGAGAAACACATGTCCAGAGATGGACTTGCGAGTCTCAGGGTTTGAAGCCCAATCTGCGTCTGTGTAACCGATGATGCTGTTGTCGTTGCCGTTGTAGGTGATGCCGATGTTGGCGGTTCCAGCAAGGTAGCGGAAGATCCGCTTCACTGCCTTCTGGTGCTCAGGGCCGGGGTTAGCCATGTGCTGGCTCACAGCGCTCACAGCCTGTGCGAGGTCCGGCCTGGTTGCCACCATCAGGTACATGAGACTGCCGACGGCGCTCTGGTACTTCTGCCGCTCAGCTGCATCTGCTTCTCCACTGAAGCTCACGAGGTACTGCCGCGTCTCTAGCGGCGTGCCGATGGGTTTGGCCTCTGCCATGCCGAACCGCTGTAGGACGTCCTTGATGTAGCGACTCTGCTGCAGCGAGAGAGAGCGTGATTTGCGGTCACGCGTGATCTGGATACCGAGGAAGTATGACGCCTCCCCGAGATCAGACATCTGGAAGCGCTCCTGCATGGCCTCCTTGAACTCCTGCAGTGCAGACATGCTGTTGGAAAGGAGGAGCATGTCATCCACATAGACAATGATGATGAGGATCTCATGTTGATGCTGCCAGCGATACACGCTGTAGTCACACTCGCTGCGCTCAAACCCCATGAACTGCAGCGCCGCATCCAACTTCTGGTTCCAAGCACGCGACGCTTGCTTGAGGCCGTACAACGACTTCTGCAGCTTACAAACCAGGTGCTCCTGGCCATCCATGACGAACCCTTCCGGCTGCTCCATGTAGATCTCCTCCTCCAAGTCACCATTCAAGAATGCCGTCTTGACATCCATGTGGTGAACCTCAAAGTCCTCAGCTGCTGCATAAGAGAGGAGCGTACGCACAGAGGCAAACTTTGCAACAGGGGCAAAGGTTTCTGTGTAGTCAATGCCCTCCTGCTGCGAGTAGCCCTTGGCGACCAGCCTTGCCTTGTACTTTTCCAGATTGCCATCTGCTCCCCGCTTCTTCTTGAACACCCACTTGCACTTGATCACCTTGCATCAAGGTGGACGCTCAGTCAGCTCCCACGTGCCATTGTCTAGGTGCGACTGAATCTCCTGCTGCACGGCTTGCGCCCAATCTGTTGCATCTGGTGCAGCCATGGCCTCCTTGTATGACGTTGGCTCATCTGAATCTGCTGCAACTGCGACGTTCATCTGTTCTGGTTTCTGCAGCATCCAGAAATGGCCGCGTTCACCAGGCTTGTAACGCACCCTGAGAGGGTACCTGCGACCTGGTGCTGGAGCGTTAGCGGGCGGCTGGTGCGGTGCTGCTGGTACAACTGCTGCTGCTGGTGGTGCTGCATCTCCCTCCTCTGCTTCTGCCGATGAGACTGCTGTATCTGCTCCATCAGACATGGGAGAGTAGAGTGATTCTCGTTGTGTCACAGTAGAGGAAGGATCGGGAGAGACTGGGTCAGGAAGGATTTCTGCTCCCACTGCCTCGTCAGCTGCTGGTTCTGTTCCCTCTTCACAGAGAATGTTGGTACCGATGACGTTGCTCTCGTTGAAGACAACATCCCTGGAGATAATGACGTGGCCTGTATCCCTCTCGTAGAGGCGATAGGCCTTGCTTGCCACGTCGTAGCCAATCATCAGCATCTGCGCACTCTTTGCATCCCATTTCTGCCGCTTCTCCTTGGGCACGTGCATGTGCGCCAGGCTGCCAAATGCTCGGAGATGACCCACGCTCGGCTTCTTGCCGAACCACGCCTCGTACGGTGTCATCTGCTCCAGCGCCTTGGTGGGACTGCGATTCTTGATGTAGACCGCAGTGCTCACGGCTTCGGNCTCAGGTACTCTCCACCGCGATCGCTGCGCAGCGCCTTGATCTTCTTGCCAGTCTGGTTCTCCACCATGGCCTTGAACTCCTTGAACCTGTCAAAGCACTGGTCCTTGGAAGGAAGGAAGTACACAGCAGTGTAACGGCTGAAATCATCAATGAAGGTCAGGAAATACCTAGAACCTCCAAAGCTCTCGGTCTGCATCGGTCCACACAGGTCCGTGTGGACCAGCTCCAACACCTCCTTCGCACGCTCCCCTGCTCCAGAGAACGCCTCCCGGTGCTGCTTCCCCTCCAAACATCCGATACACAACTGCTGTTCAAAGTTAGAGATGGTAGGCAGGTCACGCACCATCTGCTTTGCTTGAAGCTGCTGCAAGGCGCGCATGCCGATGTGGCCGTAGCACGCATGCCAGATCTCACCATCTGTCGCCTGCACCACTGCTCCAAGACTCTGCTCACGCGGCATCTTGGTTGCCCCCAGCAGGCGATACATGTCGCCCTCCTTCACCGACCTGGCCAACTCCTCTCCTGTATCCTTGTTGAGGATGTAGCCATAGTCATCATCGAAGATGACGCGCAGTCTTGTGTTTGTAAGAGAGGAGACTGAGAGGAGGTTGAATGCAGCATTAGGTACGTACAGCACGCCATGGAACACTCTTACTTCAATGCCACGTGGGGTCTCCAACCACATCTCCACAATCCCAATCCCCTCAGCATACACCACACGATCATCATCCATTGCAATAGGATGGGGAGGGATGGACAGCAGCTGTGTGAACCACTCCTTGTGGTGCGTCAGGCTCTTGGTACACCCTGAGTCCTTGTACCATGCAAGATCCGCCTTCTCCATCTGCGACATGTCAGACTTCGCCATGAAGAGACGGTCGCGCACCTCCTTCGCCACGTTCATGTTGCCAAAGTGGCNTACTCCTGCCTGGTTCTGCTGCTGCTGCTGTTGCTGACGTTGCTGTGACTGCTGCTGTTGCTGCTGTGGAGACTGCTGCTTTTGCTGCTGCTGCTGCTGCTCCTTCTGGTCCCTCTTGAGTTTGAAACACTCCTTCTTGTAGTGTCCTTCTTTCTGGCAGTGGCATTTGCCTTTCTTCTTGCCTCTTTGCTGCACAGACTGCTGCTGCTGCTGCTGGTTGCGTGAGCTTGTGGCTACAAAAGCTGCTTCACTGCTGCCGCCGCCATTGCGCTTTGCTGCATTGCGACGCAATTCCACCTGCACCAGGTGTGTGCAGATGAAGTCGAGGTCGAGAGTTGGCTGGCACTCCAGCGTCTCTCGCACCGTGTCGTAGCTGGTTGGGAGTCCCCTCAGCAAGAGGAGGATGAAGCGCGTCTCTTCCACAGGGTTGCCGGCCGCTCTCAGNTACGCCTCCATCCCTTCACCACCCTGCATTTTCAGCGCCATCATCTTTTCCTCCAAAAGCATGAGGAATGCAGGATCCTTGCTCTCATACTTCTTGCACAACGTGTCCCACCCCTCCTTTGCAGTAGCCTTGTCACTCACGTACTGAAGATGCGGGTTAGAGATGGTGTTGACAAGCAACCTGTAGGCCTGCCTGTCCTTCTTCTTCCACTCCTCTGCAGTTGTAGATGAACTTGCATCTGCTGCACCTTTCTGCGGCGTCTTCTCCGCCACCACCTGCGCTGCGGTGATGCTTTTTGCCTGTGGAGGCGGAGCGCGCTCGTCGCCGCTCACCACCTCCCACAAGCCCCTCTCCTCCAAAAGGAGGCGGGTACGGATCTTCCAAAACGTGAAGTTGGCGCGTCCTTCCAGCCTCTCCAAGGGCTGGGCTGCTGTTACCACGCCTGCTGCTGCCATTTTGAGCTTGGGTGATGCTCAACGCTGCCCTTGGGTGGCGGCGCTACCCCTGCTTCTGCTGCTGCTTCTGCCAGAAATCTGTCTGACAGAAAATGGACAGTAGATGCCAGCAGACTGGGAATTTGGAAAAACTGAGCCCACCACTGGAAAATTCAGCTCCAAACCTTTCAGATCGACCCATAAAACAGGGTCATCAACAGGAGATTTTGAAAGATATGCCCTCTTGAAAACTGGGTATGCTTCTGCTCCTACTCCAACTCACACCAGCCAGCTTGTAAACGGCGTTTCTCCCAAACGAATCAATGGAATGCAAATATTTTTGCACCAATGGAAAGCTTAGGAAAAATACTAAAATTCGAATGTGGCNTGCCATTTTGAGCTTGGGTGATGCTCAACGCTGCCCTTGGGTGGCGGCGCTACCCCTGCTTCTGCTGCTGCTTCTGCCAGAAATCTGTCTGACAGAAAATGGACTGTAGATGCCAGCAGACTGGGAATTTAGAAAAACTGAGCCCACCACTGGAAAATTCAGCTCAAAACCTTTCAGATCGACCCATAAAACAGGGTCATCAACAGGAGATTTTGAAAGATATGCCCTCTTGAAAACTGGGTATGCTTCTGCTCCTACTCCAACTCACACCAGCCAGCTTGTAAACGGCGTTTCTCCCAAACGAATCAATGGAATGCAAATATTTTTGCACCAATGGAAAGCTTAGGAAAAATACTAAAATTCGAATGTGCCACGTTTTAAATTTGACAAAGAAATGACAGAGTAATGGTCATCACAAGGCGACAGCCTTACTCATAGAGAAGAGTGTAGCCCTGGCCGACCTCGTTTTGAGCACAACTCTCAATCCGACTGTTGGATCTTCGGGATCTTGGGCTCGTTGGAAAGCTTGTCTTGCGAACTTGAAGATCCAGTGGTCGATTGTCAAATTTTGTCAAGTTTTGACCCTAACCCGTCACTCTCAAAATGACGGCCTGTGCTGGCTGAATCTGGCACAATCTGGCTCTGATACCAAATGTTGGAACTGGAGGAGAGAGGGAGTCTTGGAGCAGCGAGCATGTGAGACTGAAAGGGCATCACTTGTGCTAAAGAATGGTTGTTCAATCACTCAAAATGATGGAGTACATATAGAGCTAGAGCTTGGGCAAGTCAGCCCTCTCACAAGCCACACCACTTAGCCATGGAGGCTAAGGCTCACACACTAGAATCCATAATCTCACACAAGGGAGGAAATCAGCCTAGCAATCAGGCTGACCACTCACACACGACCTAGAGAGCTAGAGAATGCTCTCATGGCACACTCCTAGTGGTCACATCACCCACAAACCCATGAAGAATTGCCATGTGTCCATGGCTAGCACACAAGGATCTCACCTCACCTAAAAAGTAAGGAGAGGTACCTTTATCCTAGTCAGCACACTCTGACAAGGCAATCCTAAGACCAAGGACCTTTTTGGATATTTCTCCCATCAGGTCTTGACCCTGGACCTCTTGCCTTTTTCTTTTCTCAGGCTAAGGCAAGGAGCCATCACCCATGCCCACCCAGACATCGACGGTCCATGACCCCTGAAATTTTGAAAATTCATATCTCCCAATCCGACCGTTGGATCGGCCTCAAACTTGGACCGTAGACATTTTGCCACATGATCTTTCCAATGGTGAAGTCGGATTGGCAATCGGAGCAGGCATCTGGTACTTTCCTGGAACTTGCTCCTGTGGACCTGAAATTGAGCCGGATGGCTCCCTTTCCAACATTTTTTGTGCCTGATCACTTGAGTCAAGCAATACAATGCACTCTCCTGATTTTGGAGCATGGACAGGGTCGAGCGACTCTCCCTTGGCAAGCGTCCTTTCATCAAACTCGATATCTCGGCTCCTAATGAGCTTTCCAGCCGCTAGATCCCATAGCCTATATGCCTTGTGTGTAGTGTCGTATCCGACCATTATACACTTATGAGCACGTGCATCCAGTCTGCCACTTCCTTCTCTTGCTTGGACGTTTGCCTAGGTAGTACAGCCAAAGATCCTTAAATGTGAAGCATCTGGTTTTTTCCCTGACCAAGCCTCCTGTGGCATCCTCAGCTGCTTCTCTTTTTGCTTCTTACCACGCCTTCCAAGCGCGCCTGCCGGAGTGAGATTTACAAGGTAGCAAGCAGTTCTTGCAGCTTCAGTCTAGAAGCGAGGTGGGAGTTTGGCATCGAAGAGCATGCTTCGTGTCATGCCGAGGATAGTCTCATTCATCCACTTAGCAATGCCATTACTTTGGGGTGTGTAAGGCGTGGTGCTCTGGTGGTTGATGCCATGTTGGCTCAACCAGCCTTTACACGCCTTGTACTCAACACCAGTGTCTGTGCATAGTGCCTTGACCTTCTTGCTTGTCTGCCGCTCTACCATCACGACAAACTCTTGCAGCTTGTCCTTGACCTCTCCCTTTGTTTTGAGGAAGTAGATCCACATCGTGTGACTGTGGTCGTCGATGAAGGTCAAGAAATACTTGTTGCCGCCATTCTAAGGGGTGCAGAATGGTCCGCACACATAAGAGTGAATCAGGTCCAAGTTTGCTATATCACATTGCCCGTTATGCTCAAAGGGCTTTCTCTTTGCCTTCCCTTTGAGGCATGGCTCACACAGCCTTTTCCGCTTTGCGATATCCTTGGCCTTGCATCCCTCCATCTCATGAACCACTTCGTACTACTGCATAGCTTCTAGTACACTGTCGGCCACATGGCCACACCGCCTGTCCCACAGCTCAGCATTTTTGTTAGTGGAGTTCGCCGCCATGGTGACGGCTTGTGGTGCAACATCAGGCTTTGGAGACTTGGGCTTCTCAACCGCCGCAGATCCCTCATTTGTACTCTCAAGGGATTTGGTCTGCAGCGCGAAGAGCCGATCAACTCTTGGGACTTGTACGACAAGATTCTCCTTGGGATAGTAGATCTTGATGTCCTTGTTCTTGACAATCACGGCCTACGCCTCCGTCAAGACGGCCGTCATGTTGTGGTCTGTGATTTTGGACACAGACAAGACGTTCGTCGCAAAAGACGGCATGATGACGACGATCTCCAGCTTTAAGTCTTTTTTAGCACCGTTCACGTTAAGGCTCATCAACTTATCTCCCTCCCCTTGTGCATGGATAATGCTGCCATTGGTATACCTGAAGCGACGTTCTTTGTCCTGAATGGAGATGAACCCATCCTTCTCCCTTGAAGAGTGGATATTCGTACCAGAGTCAAGCTCGTAGGCTCCACGCTTGAGGAGTGCCACTCCCATGGTTGCCGCCACGCTCTCAGCCATCATGTTTGTCAACTCCTTATCGTTTCTTTTGTCCTCATATCTAGCACCATGATCTCTGTCTTCCTTCTTGGCAGCCCTACACTCCCATACCCAATGCCTAGGCTTGCCACAGTTATGGAACTCTCCAGGATGCTTGGAACTCTTTCAACTGCCATCATTGCCTTTTCCTCCATCGCTACCGCTTTCACTTCTACTCTGACCAGAAGAGGAATAGTTGCCACGAGTACTCTTATGTGTAGGATAGGCTGAAATGTTAGCCTAACTACCGCTGCAACGCATTACCTCGTTGCGCACGTACTCGGACAGTGCCTCATATGTCGAATCTGTTGACCTGATATGCTCCTTCTCCATGGCTGATATTTGGACAAGTACAGGAGAGACTAGGCATGCACTGCTCCCTAGGAGTAAGTCCCCTAAGTCTGGTCCAGATAGACAAGGCATGCAGTGCTCCTTTGGAGCAAGTCCCCTTGGTCTAATCTGGATAGTATAGCCAGCAAATACTACCTAGGACAACTCTTTGTGGCTTAAACGTTCCATAGTTAGTCTCTGGAGCGAGAGGTCACTAGGTCAAATCCTAGCTTGGTGACTAATTTTCTTTGTGATCAAAAGGGGGACGGAAAGGTTTTAAGAGACATCTTAGAATCCTCCAAGGAGCTTCCTGGTGGCTGGCGCCACTTGGCGGTCACAGGGAGCGCCATGTAGGCAGGGAGGATGACGTAATCCAGATTGGTCCCAAAGTGGCTCATCCAAGGAGCCACTACGTGCCTAGGGTAAATGCTGGCTCTAGGACCATAAGAACCTGTCAGTATCCTGTCATTGAGTACAGTTCTTACCTTTGAGACTCCTCACAGAGTTGTCCACTAGAGGCAGACTCTAAAGAAGCATTGGTTGGTCTAAGCCCCAGGAGTTTGCTCCTCGCGCGAAAGTGACCAGGTGCTAAGGACACAGTGCAAGGAAGTGATTCCTATGAACTTCTCAGTGTGGAACCTTGGCTCTGAGGATGATATCATCAGAGGACCCCAACCTTCACATAGCGCCATGGGGAGGATCATGGCTTGCATGTTGGTGTCGATTTCCTAGTTCATTTGGGTCACTTATTGCAGTATTCGTTCAAACTGCAACACGAAGTCCGGAATCGACTCCCTTTTGCCCACTCTTATCGAAATCAGCTTTTGAAGGATGAGGAGGTTATCTGCGACAACCGTTCATTGGTGTTCACGTGCAAGCTTCTCATAAGCCTTTGATGTATGTATGATGACTTGAACATGGACATGCTTTGACTCAATCACTCATGTCACAAGAATCGCAAGGGCCATGTCATTTTTTACACTCCATGTTTCATATCCAGTACCTGTTTTTGGAGGTTCAACCTCTTGTCCAAGGAACATTTTCAAATAGCCATGTACCCTCATGACAATCTCAAATTGTCATTTCCAGAAGGGGAAAAACCTATTCCTGTGAACTTTGACATCCCAATACTGACCTGCTTAAGAGTGAGCGTCGCGGGTGTCGTCACCCTCAGAGCCAAGGTATTTCAACCACCAAGTGATATCACCCTCAGAGTCAAGGTTCCACACTAAGCAGTTCATAGGAATCATTTCCTTGCTCTGTGTTCTTAGCACCTGGTTACTTTCGTCCGAGGAGCGAACTCTTGGGCTTTGAACTAACCAATGCTTTTTTAGTGTCTACCTCTGGTGGACAAGTCTCTTAGGAGTCTCAAAGGTAAGAATTGTACTCAATGACAGGTAACGGACAGGTTCTTATCATCGTAGAGCCAGCCTGTAGCTTAGTTGCGTAATGGCTCCTTGGATAAGACAGTTTGGAGGCACTCTAGATTGTATCATCCCCTTTGCCTACATCGCGCTCCTTGCGCCCGCCAAGTGGAGCTAGCGACCAGAAACGATCTTGGAAATTCTGATATACCTCTTAGAACCTTCTTGTTCCCCCTTTGGTCACAAAGAAATAGTCACTAGGTTGGGATTTGACCCAGAGACCTCTTGCTCCAGAGACGGATTCAAGAACATCTTAGGCATAATGAGTTGTCTAGGTAGTGTTTGCAAGCTTTCTTATCCAGTTTAGACCAAGGGGACTTGCTCCAAAGGAGTAGTGCATGCCTTGTCTGTCTGGACCACATTTGGGGGATCTACAACAGAGGAGTGCATGTCTAGTCCATCCTATTGTTGGAAGTGGAGGAGAGAGAGAGTCTTGGAGCAGCGAGCATGCGGGTCTGGAAGGGCATCACTTGTGGTGAACAATTGTTACTTAATCACTCAAAATGATGTACATATAGAGCTAGAGCTTGGGTAAGTCAGTCCTCTCACAAGCCACACCACTTAGCCATGGAGGCTAAGGCTCACACACTTGAGTCCATAATCTCATACAAGGGAGGAAATCAGCCTAGTAATCAGGTTGACCCCTAACACACAACCTAGAGAGCTAGAAAATGCTCTCATGGAACACTCCTAGTGGTCATATAACCCACAATCCCATGGAGAATCGCCATGTTTCCATGGCTAGTACACAAGAATGTCACCTCACCTCAAAAGTAAGGTTAGATACCTTTTTCCTAGTTAGCACTCTCTAAGAAGGTAACCCAAGAATCTAGGACCTTTTTGGATATTTCTCCCATCAGGTCTTGACCCTGGACCTCTTGCCTTTTTCTTTTCTCATGCTAAGGCATGGAATCATCGCCCATGGTCACCTTGATATCAGCGGTCGATGACCATGAAAACTTCGAATCGCCGATATCAAGGTGACCATGGGCGATGGCTCCATGGCTTAGCCTAAGAAAAGATAAAGGTAAGAGGTCCAGGGTCAAGACCTGATGGGAGATATAACCAATAAGGTCCTAGATTGTTGGGTTGCCTTGTCAGAGTATTCTGAGTAGGAAAAAGGTACCTCTCATTACTTTTTAGGTGAGGTGAGATCTTTGTGTGCTAGCCATGGACACATGGCGATTCTCCATGGGATTGTGGGTTATGTGACCACTAGGAATGTACCATGAGAGCATTTTCTAGCTCTCTAGGTCGTGTGTGAGTGATCAGCCTGATTGCTAGGCTGATTTCCTCCCTTCTGTGAGATTATGGACTCTAGTGTGTGAGCCTTGGCCTCCATGGCTAAGTGGTGTGGCTTGTGAGAGGGCTGACTTGCCCAAGCTCTAGCTCTATATGTACTCCATCATCCATCATGAGTGATTCAACAACCGTTCTTCAGCACAAGTGATGTCCTTCCAGTCCCACATGCTCGCTCTTCCAAGGCTCCCTCTCTCCTCCGGTTCCAACACTTGGTATCAGAGCCAAGTTCTGCCACTTTCTGCCAGGACAGGCCGTCACTTTGAGAGTGAGCGGTTGGGATCAAACCTTCACCAATTTTTACAATCCACCACTGGATCTTCAAGTTGAACAGACAAGCATTCTAAACAGCCCAAGATTGCAAAGATCCAACTGTTGGATTGAGAGTTATGCTCAAAACCAGCTCGGCCAGGGCTACACTCTTCTCTCTGAGTAAGACTGTCGCCTTTTGATGACCATAACTCTTTGCTTTCTTTTTCAAATTTAAAAGTAGCACAAACGAATTGAAGAATTTTACCTAAGCTTTCCATTGGTGCAAAACTATTTGCATTCCATTGGTACGTTTGTAAGAAACGCGGTTTACAAGCTGGCTGGTATGAGCTAGAGTAGGGGCAGAAGCATACTGTATTTTCAAAAGGGCATATCTCTGGAAATCCCCTGTTGATTACCCTGTTTTATGGATCTACCTCAAAGGGTTTGAGCTAAATTTTCTAGTGGTGGGCTTAGTTTTTCACAATTCCCAGTTTGCTGGCCTTCACAGTCCATTTTGCATCAGAAAGATTTCTGGCAGAAGCAGTAGCAGAAGCAAGGGTAGCGCCGCCACTCAAGCGCAGGACTGAGCATCACGAGGGCTCAAAATGGCAGCAGCAAGCGTGGTTACAACAGCCCAGCCCTTCAACAGGCTGGAAGGATGCACCAACTTCACGTTTTGGAAGATCCGTACCCGCCTCCTTTTGGAGGAGAGGGGCTTGTGGGAGGTGGTGAGCGGTGACGAGTGCACTCCGCCTCCACAAGCAAAAGGTATCACTGCAGCGGAGGTAGTGGCACGGAAGACGCCGCAGAAAGGTGCAGTATTTGCAAGTTCATGGGCAAGTGCAGTGGTGGCATATGAGGAGTGGAAGAAGAAGGACAGGCACGCATACAGGTTGCTTTTCAACACCATCTCCAACACGCATTTTCAGTACGTGGGTGACAAGGCTACTGCAAAAGAGGGATGGGACACATTGTGCAAGAAGTATGAGAACAAGGATCCTGCATTCCTCATGCTTTTGGAGGAGAAGATGATGGCGTTGATAATGCATGGTGGCAAAGGGATAGAGGCGTACTTGGACAGGGCAAAGGAGCTGGCGAAGCTCCTGAAAACGGCCGGCAACCCTGTGGAAGACAAGCACTTCGTCCTTCTCTTGCTGACGGGATTCCCAACGAGCTATGATATGGTGCGAGAGACGTTGGAGTGCCAGTCAACTCTCGACCTCGACTTCATCTACACGCACTTGGTGTAGGTAGAGCTGCGTCGTAATGTCGCAAAACGCAATGGCGGCGACAGCAGTAGTGAAGCAGCTTTCATTGCCATGGGCTCGGGCAACTAATAACAGGAGCAGTCTGGGCAGCAAAGAGGTAAGAAGATGAGCAAGTGCCACTATTGCCAGAAAGAGGGACACTACAAGAAAGAGTCCTTCAAGTTCAAGAGGGACAAGGAGCAGCAGTAGCAGCAGCAAAAGCAGTAATCTCCACAATAACAATAGCAATAATCACATCAACGTCAGCAGCAGCAGCAGCAGAACCAAACCGGCGTGTGGCATTTTGGCAACATGAACGTCGCCAAGGAGGTGCGCGACCGCCTCTATATGGGGAAGTGTGACATGTCGCAGGATGAAAAGGCGGATCTCGCGTGGTACAAGGACTCAGGGTGTACCAAGGGTCTGACACATTACAAGGAGTGATTTACACAGCTGCTCTCCATTCCCCCCTATTCAATTGCTTTGGGTGATGATCGGGTGGTGTATGCTAAGGGGATTGTCATTGTGGAGATGTGGTTGGAGACCTCGCGTGGCATTGAAATGGGAGTGTTCCATGTCGTACTTTATGTATGTGGTGCTACGTTCAACCTTCTTTCAGTATCCACTCTCACCAATACAGGACTTTGCGTCGTCTTTAATGACGACTATGGCTACATCCTCGACAAGGAGAGGGGAGAAGAGTTGGCCAGGTCGGTGAAGGAAGGCGACATGTACCGCCTCATGGGAGCAATGAAGATCCCGCGCGAGCAGAGTCTTGCAGCAGTGGTGCAGGCCACTAATGGCGCAATCTGGCATGCGCGCTAGAGCCACATCGGCATGTGCGCCTTGCAATAACTTCGAACAAAGCATATCGTGTGTGACTTAACGACCATCTCTAACTTTGAGCAGCACTTGTGTAGCGGCTGTTTGGAGGGGAAGCAGCATCGCAAGGCGTTCTATGGAGCAGGGAGCGTGCGAACGAGGTGCTGGAGCTGGTCCCTACAGACTTGTGTGGTCTGATGGAGACCTAGAGCTTTGGATGCTCTAAGTATTTTCTCACCTTCATTGATGATTTCTATCGTTACACTGCTGTGTACTTATTTTCCTCCAAGGACCGGTGTTTTGACGGGTTCAACAAGTTCAAGGCCATGGTAGAGAAGCACAAAGGCAAGAAAATCAAGGCGTTGTGAAGCGACTGCGGTGGAGAGTATCTGGGCAAGGAGTTCCAGGACTACCTCGCAGCAGCAGGCATCAAAGCGCAGCGCACTGCGCCATACTCACTGTAGTTGAACGGCATAGCAAAACGGGACAACCACACTATCGTTAAGTCGGCGTGCTCCATACTGCACGCGCCTCGGTTTACCTACGACGTTTGGGCCGAAGTAGTGAGTTCTGCAGTGTACGTTAAGAACCGCAGTCCAACCAAGGCCCTGGAGCAGATGATGCTGTATGAGGCGTGGTTTGGTAAGAAGCCAAGCGTGGGTCATCTTCGCGCATTTGGCAACTTGGCCCACATGCACGTGCCAAACAAGAAGTGGCAAAAGTGGGACACAAAGAGCGCACAGATGCTGATGATTGGCTACGACGTAGCAAGCAAGGCGTATCGCCTCTACGAGAGGGATATTGTGTCACTCCGCATTTGGCCACGGTCTAGAGTAAACGGTGCCGACAGGCAAACCGCCGACCGCCCTTGGTATTTCAACCAAGGTAGAGAGCACCCACGGAGTGGTGTTTCCACACTGAAAGGTTCACTTAGCTTGTCCCAACCGTGGCCGGAGAGTGTTCCAAACTCTCACCCAACTGGCAATGCTACACACCAAAGTGTGCACTTGCACTTGTTCTTTACACTCTTTCTTGGTGGCCAACAAGGGATTAGTTTTCTCCCAAGTCTCAAAAGTAAGAGATGATGATATTATCACATGCAAATGACAGGCCTTATATAGTCTCTGGTCAGTGCTCCAAGTGGCTCCTTTGAGGGGCCTCCCCCCAAGGCCACCCTAGACAGTGTCATCAGCTTTGATGACATGGTACCCTCTGTGACCGCCAAGTGGCGCTTGATCCACCTTGGACCTTAGAGGCTTCTAGGAAGCTTCCTTGGCCCTTTTTAGTCACAAAGAAAATTTGGCCCTGGGAGGATTCAACCCCGGACCTCTCGTTTGCGAGACGTTACCTTCACCCACTAGGCTGTAGGAAGTTGTCCTAAGGAGCATGCCCCAGGTAGACTACCAAGAGTAGACCAAGGGGACTTACTCCACAAGGATGAGTAGGGCATGCCTTGTCTCTCTCCGCCTCTCTTGCATGTCGCTGGGGGACTTGCGCTACAAGCGCAGTGCATACGCAATCTAAATATTCCGCTTGGAGCCGCCGTTGGACGTGGTGCGCATGGGGCCATACACGTCGCTGTGGACGAGGTCGAGTATGCCCTCTGCTCTGCGACCATTTTTGGAGAAGCGTTTTTCGCTTTGTCTTGCCTTGCAGGCAAGCCTCACACCCAGCGTTGCATCCACCCTTGAGCTCACACCCCTCCAGCCCGCGTACAAGCTTCTGCTCCTGCATGACCTGCAGGTAGCTGTCGGCCACGTGCCCAAGGCGTCTGTACCACAGCTTCACAGTTGCTACTCCCGCGTCTTTAGCCGCTACAACATGCGGCTTGGATGGTGTCTTGGCATTCCGCGATGGTGCAGCTTCCGCTCCTGCCTTTGTCGCCCTAGCGTGCCCTTCCGCGCCCTTCGTCCGCAGAACATAGAGCCCATCCGTTTGTGGCACCTTGGTGACAAGGTCTGATGCTGCGTAGGTAATCGTCACGTCCTCGTTCTTGAGGATGACGGCTTCCTTCTGTGTGAACACCATTGTCATCGCGTGATCCGTAATCCGTGAGACGGAGAGGAGGTTTGTGGCAAAAGTTGGCATGTAGACGACATTCTGCAGCTGCAACTCCTTGTCCGCTCCGTTGAGCCGCGTGTGTACGACCTTCTCTCCCTCACCAGCCGCGTACTTGATGCTGCCATTGGCGCACCGGAACTTGGCCGTGGACGGTCTGAGGGACGAGAAGCCACATGCCTCGCGAGAGGTGTGGTAGTTCGTGCCACTGTCGAGCCCGAAGGCTCCCGGCCGCAGCAGCGCAGAGCCCTTGGGAGGGGCCTTGCTCTCGGCCATCATGCTCGTGGACGTCGAGTCCACCTTCTTACTCACGTTGCTGCTCCCACCACCGCCTCCTTCCTTCTTTGGTGCGCGACACTCCCGCGCCCAATACCCGGCCTTGCCACAATTGTGGCACTTGCCCTTCTTCTTGCCGCTCTTCCCGCCGCCACTNGGTGTGAGGGACGAGAAGCCACATGCCTCGCGAGAGGTGTGGTAGTTCGTGCCACTGTCGAGCCCGAAGGCTCCCGGCCGCAGCAGCGCAGAGCCCTTGGGAGGGGCCTTGCTCTCGGCCATCATGCTCGTGGACGTCGAGTCCACCTTCTTACTCACGTTGCTGCTCCCACCACCGCCTCCTTCCTTCTTTGGTGCGCGACACTCCCGCGCCCAATACCCGGCCTTGCCACAATTGTGGCACTTGCCCTTCTTCTTGCCGCTCTTCCCGCCGCTACTGCCTCTACTGTTGCCATGAGAGGAGGTACCTCCCGAGCCACTTGCGTATGCGGCGTTGTTGATGACGCCGTTGTTGCGCCGCATGGCCTCGTTCCAGATAAACTCGGAGACACGAGGGTACGTGAACTCCGACTCCTCCCACCCATCCAAGGTGGTGATCATGGGGCTCCAGCTTGGCGGCAAGGCCATGAGGAGAATCATGGCCTGCATGTGTTGGTCGAGGTGCCAGGACATGGCGCGGGCTTCTTGAAGCAGTCCTTCGAACTGCTGGAGGAAATGCGAGATGGACTCCCCCTCGCCCACCCGCAGCCCGATGAGGCGCTGCAGACTGAAGAGTCGATTGGCGAGGGAAGTTGACTGGTACTCGTTCGTCAGCTTGGTGTAAGCCTCAACTGCCGTGATGCATCCCTCAATGTGGGAGATTAGGGAGGGGCTTATGGACGTGACGAGGAGTGCGAGAGCGATGTCATTCCGCTGTTGCCACCCTACGTATTCCGCGCTTCCCTCGTACTCCGGTGCTACCTCCGTTCCTTTCAGCATGTTGTAGTACCCGCGTACGCGCATCACCACTTCAAACTACCATTTCCACGTGCCGAAGGCTTTGCCATCAAAGCGTGCGATGGCGTTGGCCGCACCCAAGTCGGCGGGCCGTGACGTGACTGGAACGATCTCTTGACCCCCCAGCATGATTGCGGTGTGGTCAAGGATGCTCATTTAGTCTCTGTTGTTCTGCTTCGTTGAGTTTGATGTAGGCTGATGAGGCTGATGACTGCTACAGATTTTCAAGGTGCAGTCCGTTGCATACCCCTCCAGCCGATGGTCTCTTAGCTATTGTGGAGGAAGTGCTCCCACAGACACGGGATCATACCAACAAAGGCAGAGCGTAACCCGCTTAGGACTCGAGGATCATACCAACAATGGCAGAGCGTATCCTGGAGAGCAAAAGTGGACCACGGGTCTAACCCGCGTCTGGTTTCTCACAATGCGTACTTTGGTCCAAGTGGACCGACGATGAAGCAGATGGAGCAGTGGTGTCTTGTCTGCTGCGGAGGTACCTGTCACGTGAACTGAGCGGTGGTACAAAGAACCAAGTTTCCCGATCAGTGTAGGCCCATAACCTTTTGTCATTCCGCACTTGGCCACGGTCTATAGTTAACGGCGCCGACAGGCAAACCGCCGACCGCCCTTGGTATTTCAACCAAGGTAGAGATCACCCACGGAGTGGTGTTTCCACACTGAAAGGTTCACTTAGCTTGTCCCAACTGTGGCCCGAGAGTGTTCCAAACTCTCACCCAAATGGCAATGCTAAACACCAAAGTGTGCACTTGTACTTGTTCTTTACACTCTTTCTTGGTGGCCAACAAGGGATTAGTTTTCTCCCAAGTCTCAAGAGTAAGAGATGATGATATTATCTCATGCAAATAACAGGCCTTATATAGTCTCTGGTCAGTGCTCCCAGTGGCTCCTTGGAGGGACCTCCCCCCAAGGCCATCCTAGACAGTGTCATCAGCTTCGATGACATGGCACCCTCTGTGACCGCCAAGTGGCGCTTGATCCAACTTGGACCTTAGAGGCTTCTAGGAAGCTTCCTTGGCCCTTTTTAGTCACAAAAACAATTTGGTCCTGGGGGGATTCGACCCCGGACCTCTCGCTTGCGAGACGACACCTTCACCCACTAGGTTGTAGGAAGTTCTAAGGAGCATGCACCAGGTAGACTACCAAGAGTAGACCAAGGGGACTTACTCCACAAGGATGAGTAGTGCATGCCTTGTCTCTCTCAGCCTCTCTTGCATGTCGCTAGGAGACTTGTGCTACAAGCGCAATGCATACCCAGTCTAAATCTTCCGCTGATTGGACCAGGGGCATACACAGAACATAACATATTGGTCACGTCATAATATCCTGGGATGTCATCTTCAAGGAGAACAATGTCATCGGCACAAAGATTGTCTGTGAAGAGGCAGCAGAAGCAGCATTTGACGAGGCAGTGGGAGAAGATATCCTTCCTGACCTAGTCTCTTCTGATCCTTCCTCTACTATGACGGTGGGAGAACGAGTCTACTCTCTCATGTCTGAAGTAGCAGATACAACAACGTCATTGGCAGAAGTAGAGGAAGAAGATGCACAAGGATCAACAGGAGCAGTTGTGCCGGGAGCACCGCACCAGCCGCCTGCTAACGCTCCAACACCAAGTTAGAGGTATCCTCTCAGGGTGTGCTATAAGCCTGGTGAGCGCGGGCATTTGTGGATACTCCAAAAACCTGACCAGATGAACGTCGCAGTTACAGTGGACTCTGATGAGCCAACGTAGTACAAGGAGGCCATGGTATCATTAGATGCAGCAGATTGGGCGCAAGCTGTGCAGCAGGAGATACAGTCGCAGCCCGACAACGGGACGTGGGAGCTGACTAAGCGTCCACCTGGACGAAAGGTGATCAAGTACCTGTGGGTCTTCAAGAAGAAGTAGGGAGCAGATGGCAACCTGGAAAAGTACGAGGCGAGACTCGTCGCCAAGGGCTACTCGCAGCAGGAATGCATCGACTATACGGAAACCTTTACTTCTTTTGCAAAGTTTACCTATGTGCGCACGCTCCTTTCTTATGCAGCAATAGAGGACTTTGAGATTCACCACATGGACGTCAAGACGGCGTTCCTGAACGGTGACCCCAAAGAGGAGATTTATATGGAGCAGCCGGAGGGATTCATCATGGATACCGAGGAGCACCTGGTTTACAAGCTTCAGAAGTTACTTTACGGCCTCAAGCAAGCGTCGCGTGCTTTGAACCAGAAATTGGACGCGGCACTACAGTGGATGGGGTTTGAGAGCAGTGAGTGTGACAACAGCCTCTATCGCTGGAAGCATGATCATGAGGCGCTCATCATCATCGTCTATGTGGATGTCATGCTCCTCCTTTCCAACAGCATGTCTGAACTGCAGGAATTTAAGGAAGCCATGCAGGAGCGCTTTCAGATGTCTGATCTCGGGGAGGCATCATACTTCCTCGGTATCCAAATCACACGTTACCACAAATCACGCTCTCTCTCGCTGCAGTAGAGCCGCTACATCAAGGATGTTTTGCAGCAGTTTGGAATGGCAGAGGCCAAGCCGACCGGCACACCGCTGGAGACGCGGCAGTACCTCATGAGCTTCAACGGAGAAGCAAATGCAGGAGAGGTACCTTTATCCTAGTGAGCACACTCTGACAATGCAATCCTAAGACCAAGGACCTTTTTGGATATTTTCTCCCATCAGGTCTTGACCCTGGACCTCTTGCCTTTTTTCTTTTCTCAAGCTAAAGCATGGAGCCATCGTCCATGGTCACCTAGATATCGGCGGTCGATGATCCCAGAAACTACGAAAATTTATATCTCCCAATCCGATCGTTGGATGGACCTAAAACTTGGACCGTAGACATTTTGCCACCTGATCTTTCAATGGTGAAGTCCGATCCTTGATCAGAGTAGGCATGTGGTACTTTCATGAAACTTGCTCTTGTGGACCTGAAACTGAGCCAGATGGCTCCTTTTTCAAACAATCTCCCACTTTGGCGCAATCGAAGTGGACTGAGTCCACATGCCTTCATGCAGAACTGTAGCTTCTCACGGGTCACTAGCTTGGTGCAGAAATCAGCGACCTGTTTGCTGGTTGGAGTAAACTCTAGCTTGATAGCACCCTCCTACACCATGTGCCTGATGAAGTGATATGCGATGTCAATGTGCTTGTTGCGTGCATGGTGCTCATGATTCTTGTGGAGTGCGATTGCGCTCTGATTATCGAAGCGCATAGGAACTAGAACTGCTGCATTCCCACTCATCTCTGCCATGAGACGCTGAAGCCAAATCGCTTCCTTTGCTACAAAACTAAAAGAGACGTACTTATCTTCTGTGCTCGAGGTGGCGACAACCACCTGCCTCTTGCTGCATCAGCTGATGGCACCTCCATTCATGAGAAACACATGTCCAGAGATGGACTTGCGGGTCTCAAGATTTGAAGCCTAATCTGCATCTGTGAAGCCGATGATGCTGTTGTCGTTGCCGTTGTAGGTGATGCCGATGTTGATGGTTCCGGCAAGGTAGCGGAAGATCCATTTCACCGCCTTCTGGTGGTCAGGTCTGGGATTTGCCATGTGCTGGCTCACAGCGCTAACAGCCTGTGCGAGATCCGGTCTGGTTGCCACCATCAGGTACATGAGGCTGCCGACGGCACTCTGGTACTTCTGCCGCTCAGCTGCATTTGCTTTTCCATTGAAGCTCACGAGGTACTGCAGCATCTCTAGCGGCGTCCTGATGGGTTTTTCCTCTGCCATGCCAAACCGCTGCAAAACCTCTTTGATGTAGCGACTCTGCTGCAGCGAAAGAGATCGTGACTTGCGGTCACGCGTGATCTGGATACCGAGAAAGTATGATGCCTCCCCGAGATCAGACATCTGGAAGCGCTCCTACATGGCTTCCTTGAACTCCTGTAGTACAGACATGCTGTTGGAAAATAGGAGCATGTCATCCACATAGACGATGATGATGAGCACCTCATGACCATGCTGCCAACGATAGACGATGTACTCACACCCACTGCGTTCGAACCCCATCCACTACAATGGCGTATCCAACTTCAGGTTCCAAGGACGCGACGCTTGCTTGAGGCTGTAAAGCGACTTCTGCAGCTTGCAAACCAGGTGCTCCTGGCCATCCATGACGAACCTCTCCGGCTGCTCCATGTAGATGTCCTCCTCCAAGTCACCATTCAAGAACGCCGTCTTGACATCCATGTGATGAACCTCGAAGTCCTCAGCTGCTGCGTAAGAGAGGACTGTGCGTACAGAGGGAAACTTTGCAACAGGGGTAAACGTTTATGTGTAGTCGATGCCCTCTTGCTGCCAGTAGCCCTTGGCGACCAGCCTCGCCTTGTACTTTTCCAGGTTACCATCTGCTCCTCGCTTCCTCTTGAACACCCACTTGCACTTGATCACCTTACGTCTAGGTGGACGCTCACTCAGCTCCCACATGCCGTTGTCCAGCTGCGATTGTATCTCCTGCTGCACAGCTTGCGCTCAATCTGCTGCATCCGGTGCAGCCATGGCCTCCTTGTATGACGATGGCTCATCTGAATCTGCTGCAACTGCGACGTTCATCTGTTCTGGTTTCTGTAGCATCCAGAAATGACCGCGCTCACCAGGCCTGTGACGCACCCTAAGAGGGTACCTGCGACCAAGTGCTGGAGCGTTAGCGTGAGGATGGTGCGGTGCTGCTGGCACAACTGCTGCTGCTGGTGGTGCTCCATCTCTCTCCTCTATTCCTGCCGATGAGGCTGTTGTATCTGCAGCATCAAACATGGGAGAGTAGAGTGATTCTCCCACTGTCACAGTAGAGGAAGGATCACGAGAGATTGGGTCAGGAAGGATTTTTGCTCCCAGTGTCTCGTCAGCTGCTGGCTCTACTGCCTCTTCACAGACAATGTTGGTACCGATGACGTTGCTCTCATTGAACACGACATCCCTGGAGACGATGACGTGGCCTGTATCCCTCTCGTAGAGGCGATAGGCCTTGCTTGCCACGTCGTAGCCAATCATCATCATCTGCGCGCTCTTTGCGTCGCATTTGTGCCGCTTCTCCTTGGGCACGTGCATGTGCGCCAGGCTCAAAAATGCTCGAAGATGACCCATGCTCGGTTTCTTGCCAAACCACGCCTCGTACGGAGTCATCTGCTCTAGCGCCTTAGTTGGACTGCGGTTCTCGATGTAGACCGCAGTACTCACGGCTTTAGCCAAGAAGTCGTAGGTTAGTCGAGCCGCGTGTAGCATGGAGCGCGCCGACTCCACAATGGTACGGTTGGCGCGTTCTCCTACACTGTTCTGCTGCGGCGAGTACGGCGCGGTACGTTGCGCCTTGATACCAGCTGCAGCGAGGTAGTCCTAGAATTCCTTGCTAAGGTACTCTCCACCGCGGTCGCTGCGCATCGCCTTGATCTTCTTGCCAGTCTGGTTCTCCACCATGGTCTTGAACTCCTTGAACCTGTCAAAGCACTGGTCCTTGGAAGGAAGTACACAGCAGTGTAACGGTTGAAATCATCAATGAAGGTCAGGAAATACCTAGAGCCTTTAAAGCTCAGGGTCTGCATCGGTCCACACAAGTCCGTGTAGACCAGCTCTAACACCTCCTTCGCACGCTCCCCTACTCCAGAGAATGCCTCGTGGTGCGGCTTCCCCTCCAAACAGCCCATGCATAACTGCTGCTCAAAGTTAGAGATGGTAGGCAGGTCACGCACCATCTGCTTTGCTTGAACCTGCTGCAAGGCGCGCATGCCAATGTGGCCGTAGCGCGCATCCCAGATCTCGCCATCTGTCGCTTGTACCACTGCTGCAAGACTCTGCTCACCCTCCTTCACTGCCTTGGCCATCTCCTCTCGTGTATCCTTGTTGAGGATGTAGCCATAGTCATCATCGAAGACGACGCGCAGTCCTGTGTTTGTAAGAGAGGAGACTGAGAGGAGGTTGAATGCAGCATGATGTACATACAGCACGCCATGGAACACTCCCACTTCAATGCCACGTGGAGTCTTCAACTACATCTCCACAATCCCAATCCCCTCAGCATACAGCACCCGATCATCACCCATAGCGATAGGACGAGGAAGGATGGATAGCAGCTGTGTAAACCACTCCTTGTGATGTGTGAGGCTCTAGATACATCCTGAGTCCTTGTACCATGGGAGATCAGCCTTCTCCACCTGCGACATGTCAAACTTCGCCATGAAGAGACGGTCGTGCACCTCCTTGGCCACATTCAGGTTGCCAAAGTGGCGCACACCTGCCTGGTTTTCTGCTACTGCTGCTGCTGCTGACGCTGCTGTGACTGTTGCTGTTGCTGCTGCTGCTTTTGTTGCTGCTGCTGCGATGACTGCTGCTGCTATTGCTACTTCTGGTCCCTCTTGAGCTTGAGACACTCCTTTTTGTAGTGTCCCTCTTTCTGGCAGTAGTGCCATTTGCCTTTCTTTCTGCCGTTCTGCTGTCCGAACTGCTGCTGCTGCTGCTGGTTGCGTGAGCTCGTGGCCACAAAAGCTACTTCACTGCTGCCGCCGCCATTGCGTTTTGCTGCATTGCGACGTATTTCCACTTGCACCAGGTGTGTGCGATGAAGTCGAGGTCGGGAGTTGGCTGGCACTCCAGCGTCTCTCGCACCGTGTCGTAGCTGGTTGGGAGTCCCCTCAGGAAGAGGAGGATGAAACGCGTCTCTTCTACAGGGTTACCGGCCGCTCTCAGCTGCTTCGCAAGGTCCTTTGCCCTGTCCAGAGACGCCTCCATCCCTTCACTACCCTGCATTTTCAGCGCCATCATCTTTTCCTCCAAAAGCATAAGGAATGCATGATCCTTGCTCTCATACTTCTTGCACAATGTGTCCCACCCCTCCTTTGCAGTAGCCTTGTCACTCACATACTAAAGATGCGGGTTGGACATGGTGTTGACAAGCAACCTGTAGGCCTACCTGTCCTTCTTCTTCCAGTCCTCGTACACCGCTGGTACAGCTGCAAAAGAACCCCCATCAGCTGCACCCTTTTGCGGCGTCTTCGCCGCCACCACCTGAGCTGCGGTGATGCCTTTTGCCTGTGGAACTGGAGCCGGCTCGTCGCCGCTCACCACCTCCCACAAGCCCCTCTCCTCCAAAAGGAGGCGGGTACGGATCTTCCAAAACATGAAGTTGGCGCGTCCCTCCAGCCTCTCCAAAGACTGTGCTGCTATTATAACGCCAGCTGCTGCCATTTTGAGCCTTGGTGATCCTCAGCGCTGCCCTTGGATGGCGGCGCTTCCCCTGCTTCTGCTGCTATTTCTGCCAGAAATCTGTCTGACAGAAAATGGACTTTAGATAGCACCACACTGGGAATTTTGAAAAAAAAAGCCCACCACTGCAAAATTCAGCTCAAAAACTTTCAGATCGCCCCCTAAAATAGGGTCATCAACAAGGGATTGTAAAAGATATGCCCTGTTGAAAACAGGGTATGCTTTTGCTCCTACTGCAACTCAGACCAGCCATCTTGTAAACAGTGTTTCTCCTAAACGAATCAATGGAATGCAAATTGGTTTGCTCCAATCGAAAGCTTAGGAAGAATACTACAATTTGGATGTGCCACATCTTAAATTTGACAAAGAAACAAGAGAGTTATGGTCATCACAAGGCGACAGACTTACTCATAGAGAAGAGTGTAGCCCTGGTCGATCTCGTTTTGAGCATAATTCTCAATCCAACTATTGGATCTTCGTGATCTTGGGCTCGTTGGAAAGCTTGTCTTTTGAACTTGAAGATCCTGTGGTTGATCGTCAAATCTGGTAGAGTTTTCACCCAACCCGTCACTCTCAAAGTGACGGCCGGTGCTGGCTGAAAGTGGCAGAACTTGACTCTGATACCAAATGTTGGATCTGGAGGAGAGAGGGAGCATTGGAGTAGCGAGCATGTGTAATTTGAAAAGCATCACTTGTGCTGAAGAATGGTTGTTAAATCACTCAAAATGATGGAGTACATATAGAGCTAGAGCCTGGGCAAGTCAGCCCTCTCTCAAGCCACACCACTTAGCCATGGAGGCTAAGGCTCACACACTAGGGTCCACAATCTCACACAAGGGAGGAAATCAGCCTAGCAATCAGGCTGAGCAGTCACACACGACCTAAAGAACGAAAATATGCTCTCATGGCACACTCCTAGTGGTCACATAACTCACAATCCCATGGAGAATTGCCATGTGTCCATGGCTAGCACACAAGGATCTCACCTCACCTAAAAAGTAAGGAAAGGTATCTTTATCCTAGTCAGCACACTCTGACAAGGCAATCCTAAGACCAAGGACCTCTTTTGGAGATTTCTCCCATCAGGTCTAGACCCTGGACCTCTTGCCTTTTTTCTTTTCTCAGGCTAAGGCATGGAGCCATCGCCCATGGTCACCCGGATATCGATGGTCGATGATCCCGGAAACTTAAAAAATTCATATCCTTAAATCTGACCGTTGGATTGACCTCAAACTTGGACCGTAGACATTTTGCCACCTGATCTTTCCAATGATGAAGTTGGATTGACGATCGGAGTAGGCATCGGGTACTTTCCTGGAACTTGCTCCTGTGGACCTGAAACTGAGTGAAATGACTCCTTTTCCAACAATTACCTCAAACGGCAACAAAAACATCATCGGCTATACAGATACAGATTGGGCTTCAAGTCCTCAAGACCGCACGTACTTCTCAGGATATATGTTTCCATTAATGGTGCGGCCATCGGCTAGTGTAGCAGGTGGCAGGTGGTTGTGGCCACCTCAAGCACGGAATGTAAGTTTGTCTTCTTCAGCTTTGGAGCCAAGCAAGCAGTTTGGCTTCAGTTCAGAGATGAGAGGGGGTGCAGCAGTTCCAGTTCCTATGCGTATTGACAACCAGAGCGCAACCGCACTCGCCAAGCATCATGAGTACCATGCACGCACCAAGGACATTGACATCATATATCACTTCATCAGGGACATGGTGTAGGACGCTGCTATCAAGCTGGAGTTTACTCCAGCAAGGAAGTAGGATGCTGATTTTGCACCAAGCCTCTGCATGAAGGCATGTGGACTCAGTCCCCTCTGACAAGGGAAAAGAAAGAGATTGTTGGAAAAGGAGCCATCGGGCTTAGGTTTAGGTCCACGGGAGCAAGTTCCAAGAAACTACCAGATGCCTACTCCAATTGTCAATTCCACTTCACCATTTGAAAAATCAGGTGGCAGAATGTGTACGGTCCAAGTTTGAGGCCAATCCAACGGTAGGATTGGGAGATATGAATTGTTTTAGTTTCCAGGGTCATCGACCGCCAGTATGTGGGTGACCATGGGCGATAGCTCCATGCATTTGCCTGAAAAAGAAAAAGGTTAGAGTTCCAGGGTCAAGACGTGATGGGAGAAATATCCAAAAAGGTCCTAGATTCTTGGATTGCTTTGTCAGAGTGTGCTGACTAGGAAAACGTTACTTCTCCTTACGTTTTTGGTGCGGTGAGATCCTTGTGTGCTAGCCATGGACACGTAGCAATTCTCCATGAGATTGCGGGTTATGTAACCACTAGGAGTGTGCCATGAAAACATCTTCTAGCTCTCTAGGTCGTTTGTGTGTGGTCAGCCTGATTGCTAGGCTGATTGCCTTTCCTCTCTTTTGTAAGATTATGGACTCTAGTGAGTGAGCATTAGCCTCCATGGCTAAATGGTGTCGCTTGTGAGAGGGCTGATTTGCCCAAGCTCTAGTTCTATATGTACTCCATCATTTTGAGGGATTCAATAACCATTCTTCAGCACAAGTGATGCCCCTATAGTCCCTCGTGTTTGCTAGTCCAAGGCTTCCTCTCTCCTCCAGTTCTAACATGCGTGAAGATGAGCGCGGCCATGAAACCGTCATCTCCTTCTACCACTTCCTTTGGGCCTGTGTGAGACCGTAGAGTGCTTTGACTTGTTTGCAAACCTTCCCCTCTGGAGCTTTCACTCCCTCGAGCACTTCTATAAGCACTTCTTTGTCTAGTTTCTTGTAAAGGAAAGCTGTCTAGACGTCCATCTGGTGGACCTCCAGATCGTTTGTAGAAGCGATGCTCAACATGGATCTGATGGAGGCAAAGGTGACAACAGGCGCGAACGTCTCCTTGTACTCTGAGTCTGAACACTAGAAAAGCCCTTTCCTACAATTCTTTCCTTGTACTTGTCAATACTACCATCCTGCTTGAACATTTCATGGAGTAACCACCTTGATCACACCATGTACACATTTAGATGCCTGTCCACCAGAACCAATCTTCCGTTCTCTTCAATGGATGCGAGTTTGCTATCTAATGTCTCCTTCCACTTGGCCGCATCTGGCATGTTCATAGCCTCCGTTACGATCAGAGGCGTTCCCTAATCCAAGCATGACCAGCAAAGTCCGGTCCATTTTGTACTCTTAGCATCGTACTTGGACAGAGGTTTCTTATGGCAAATACCACACTGGAGTGTTGCCGGTGGTGTTTCAAGGCTTAGTTGCTTCTATTGCTCCTACGCTACAAGTGATCTATTGTTTGAGGAAGAGCCACTGGACTCAGAGGCCTTGTACGACTTAGATTCAGTGTCAGAGTCCGTCCTTGTGTCAGCTTGAACAGACACTCTCCCTGTAATACCATGTTTCATTGGCACCATCTGCCAGTTCGTACGTCCGTGATCACCTGACTCGAGTAATACAATCCACTCTCCTGATTTAGGAGCATGGAGAGGACCCACCAACTCTCCCTTGGCAAGTGTCCTTTCTTCATACTCGATATCTTGGCTCCTGATGAGTTTTCCAGCCACTTGGTCCCACAGTCTATTGCTTTGTACATAGTGTCGTATCCGACCATTATACACTCAGAAGTGTGTGTATCCAGGTTGCCATTGCTTTTCGTACTTGGACCTTTGCCCAAGCACTACTGCGAAAGACCCTCAAGTGTTAGGTATCTGGCTTCTTCCCTGACCAGGCCTCCTGTGGTGTCCTGAGCTCCCTCTTTTGTTGCTTCATAACATGCCTTCCAAGCGCGGCCGACGAAGTGAGATTCACAAGGTAGTAAGTAGTTTTTTGCAGCTTCATTCCAGAAGCGAGGTGGGAATTTGGCATCAAAGAGCATGCTTTGTGTCATGTTGAGGATAGTCTAGTTCATGCGCTCGGCAAAGCCATTACTCTAGGGGGTGTAAGGCATGGTGGTCTTCTAGTTGATGCCGTGTTTGTTCAACCAGCCTTTGCATGCCTCGTGCTCACAAGCGTTGCCGTGCGCAGTGCCTTGACCTTCTTGCTTGTCTGCCGCTCTGCCATGGCGACAAACTCTTGCAGCTTCTCCTTGACCTCTCCCTTTGTCTTGAAGAAGTAGATCCATACCTTGGGACTGTGGTCATCAATAAAGGTCAGGAAATACTTCCTACCGCCGTTCAAAGGAGTGCGGAATGGTCTACTCACATCAGAGTGAATGAGGACCAAGACTATTGCTCCACGTTGCCCATTACGGTGAAAAGAATTTCCCTTTGCCTTGCCTTGGAGGCATGACTCATACAGCTTCTTGCACTTTCCCTCATACTTGGCCTTGCATCCCTCCATCCCATGAACCACTTCGTGCTGCTGCATTACTTGTAGTGTACTCTCGGCCACATGGCCAAACCGCCTCTCCCATAGCTCAGCATCTGTGTCATTGGAGTTGGTTGCCATGGTGACGGCCTGTGGTGCAACATCAGGCTTTAGAGACTTGGGCTCTTCAACCGCTGCATATCCCTCATTTGTACTCTCAAAGGGTTTGGTACGCAGCTCATACAGCCTTCAACTCTTGGGACTTGTGCAACAAGACTCTCCTTGAGATAGGGGATCTTGATGTCTTGGTTCTTGACAATCACGGCCTCCTCCTCTATGAAGATGAATGTCATGTTGTCGTCCGTGATTTTGGATACTGTAAAGAGGTTTGCAGCAAACGATGGCATATAGATGACGTTCTCCAGCTTCATGTCTTTTTCAGCACCGTTTACGTTGATACGGATGAACTTATCTCCCTCGCTTTGCGCATGGACAAGGCTACAATTTGCACACCTGAAACGACATTCAGTGTCCTAACGGAGATGAACCCATCTTTCTCCCTTGAAGAGTGGTCGTTCCTATGAGAGTTGAGCCCGTAGACTACACGCTTGAGCAGTGTGGCTCCCTTGGTTGTCGGCACGCTCTCTGCCATCATGTTCATCAACTCCTTCTTTCCCTTTCCTTAATCCTCATATCTACGACCATGATCTCAGTCTTCCTTCCTGGGAGCCTTATACTCTCATTTCCAATGCCCAAGCTTACCATGGTTATGGCACTTTCCAGGACGCTTTGAATCCTTTCCACCACTACCATTGCCTTTTCCTCCACTTCTACCACTTCCGCTGCCGCTCTGATAAGAAGAGTTGCTGCCACGACCACCATACTGTGCAGCATAGGCTGAAATATAAGCCTCATTACTGCTGCGACGCATGGCCTCGTTGTGGATGTTCTCGGACACTACCTCATGTTAAATCCTCCTCCTTCCAACCATCAAATACGATAATCAGAGAATTCAAGCTTTCAGGTAGCGCCATGAGGAGGATCATGGCCTCTATGATACTGTCGATTTCCAAGTTCATTTGGGTCACTTGTTGTAGCAGTCTTTCAAACTCCAACAAGAAGTCCATAATCGACTCTTCCTCGCTCGCCCTAATCAAAATCAGCTTTTGAACGATGAAGAGGCGATTTGCGAGAGCCGTTGACTGGTATACACATGAAAGTTTCTCATAAGCCTTTCATGAATGTGTGATACCTTGGAGATGAACATGTTGTGACTCATGTACTCATGTCACAGGAATCGCAACCGCCATGTCATTTCTGACACTCCATGCTTCATCAGCATCCATTTTTTGGAGGTTCAATCTCTTCTCCAAGGAATATCTTCAAGTAGCCAGGTACCCTCATAATAATCTCAAATTACTATTTCCACAAGGGAAAACCTATCCATGTGAACTTTGACATCCCTCCGTTGACTTGCTCAAGAGTGAGTGCAGCGGGTGTCGTCATGTTGCTTCTGTGCTTCTGTGCTTCTCTGCTTCTCTACTTTATTGAGGATGATGTAGGTTGATGTAGGCTATTGTCTGTTAGCGGTTTAGAAGGTGCACATCCGCTGCTTTCCCACTCTCCCCTTAGCCATTGATTACCAGGAAACAGAGAAGAACGTACACTAGCGAACCCAAGGTCATACCTCCAAGGGCATAGCTGATCGTGGTTAGGGTCCAAGGGTCGTACCTACAAGGGCAATGCTTATCCTTGGCATTTGTTTGCTAAGTGCTAGCACCTGCTGTTGGAGCTGATGGAGACGATGGAGCTAATGGAGCTGATGCGCGTTGCAAGAGAAAGAAGGCAAGAGAGTGCGCACAAGCATGCCTTAGAACTAGTTAGTATAGGCCTATAACCTTTTCTCAACCTGCATGAGATGACGGTCTAGAAAACGAGTTCCAACACAATGGTTCACACAGACCGCTCTTGGTATTACAATCAAGAGGTGATATCATCCTCAGAGCCAAGGTTCCACACCGAGCAGTTCATAGGAACCACTTCCTTGTACTGTGTCCTTAACACCTGGTCACTTTTACGTGAGGAAGAAACTCCTGAGGCTTAGACCAACCAATGCTTCTTTAGTTTTTGTCTCTTATAAACTACTCTATTAAGAGGCTCTAAAGTAAGATTTGTACTCAATGACATGCAACGGAGAGGTCCTTATAGTCATATAGTCAGCCTGTAGGCTAGGCGCGCAGTGGCTCCTTGGATGAGCCACTTTGGGATAATCTGGATTGCATTCTCCCCCTTGCATACATGGCACTCCCTGTGAACGCCAAGTGGCGCCAGCCACCAGGAAGGACCTTGGAATATTCTAAGATATCTATTAGAACCTTCCTGTCCCCTTTTTGTCACAAAGAAAATCAGTCACTAGGTTAGGATTTAACCTAGCGACCTTTCGCTTTAGAGATTAACTCTGGAACGTCTTAGCCACTACGAGTTCTCCTAGGTAGTGTTTGCTGGTTATACTATCCAGTTTAGACCAAGGGGACTTGCTCCAAAGGAGCAATGCATGCCTTGTCTATCTGGACCGGACTAGTGGTCTTACTCCAAGGGAGCAGTGCATGCCTAGTCCGTCCTATGCCTGTCCAAATGTCAGCGATGGACAAGGAGCATATCAAGTCAATTTTTCGGACATCAAGAAGTGCTCCTGCATGGCCTCCTTGAATTTTTGCAGAGGAGACACGTAATTGGAATGAGAGAGCATGTCATCCACATACACGTTGATGATGAGTACCTCATGACCACGTTGTAGTCATTCTTGCTGCACTCAAACCCCATGCACTATAGCGTAGCATCCAATTTCTGATTCCAAGCATGCGACGCTTGCTTGAGGCCGTACAGCGACTTTTACGGCTTGCAGACCATCCATGCATGCAAATCCCTCAAGCTGCTCAATGTAGATTTCCTCCAAGTTACCATTCAAGAATGTCGTCTTAACTTCCATGTGGTGAATCTCAAAGTCCTTAGCTGCTGTATTAAAGAGAAGCGTGCGCTTAAAGGCAAACTTTGCAACAAGAGTAAAGGTTTTGTATAGTCGATGCTTTCCTACAGCGGATAGCCCTTGGCAACGAACATCGCCTTGTACTTTTTTAGGTTGCCAAGTGCGTCCCTCTTCTTCTTGAACTCTCGTTTGCTCTTGATTACCTTGCGTCAAAGTGGACGCTCAGGCAGCTCCCACGTACCGTTCTCAAGCTACGATTATATCTCCTACTGCATAGCTTACGTCCAATCTGGTGTATCTAGTGCAGCCATGGCCTCCTTTTAGAACTTTGGCTCATCATAATGAGTTACAACTATGACATTCATCTGGTCTGGTTTTTGCAGCATCTAGAAATTCTTGCGTTCACCAAACTTGTAGCGCATCGTGAGAGGGTCCCTACGATCTTGTCCTGGAGCGTTGGCAGGGAACTGGCTTGGTGCTTCTGGTACAACTGCTACTATTCGTGGTGAAGCATCTTCGTCCTCTGTTTCTGTTGGAATAGGAGCCATCCACTTCAGTTTCTAGTCCAGAGGAGCAAGTTCCAAGAAACTACTAGATGCCTACTCCGATCATCAATCCAACTTCACCAGTGAAAGATTGGGCAATATGAATTTTCGAAGTTTCTAGGGTCATCGACCGCCGGTAGTTGGGTCATTATGGGCAATGGCTCCATGCCTTAGCCTAGGAAAAGCAAAACGCAAGAGGTCCAGGGTCAAGACCTGATGGGAGAAATATCCGAAAAGGTCTTAGATTCTTAGGTTGCCTTGTCAGGATGTGCTCACTAGGAAAAAGGTATCTCTCCTTACTTTTTAGGTGAGGTGAGATCCTTGTGTGCTGGCCATGGACACATGGCGATTCTTTGTGGGATTTTGGGTTATGTGACCACTAGGAGTGTTCTATGAGAGTATTTTCTATCTCTCTAGGTCGTGTGTGAGTCGTCAGCCTGATTGCTAGGCTGAATTCCTCTCTTGTGTGAGATTATAGACTCTAGTGTGTTAGCCTTAGCCTCCATGACTAAGTGGTGTGGCTTGTGAGAGGGCTGACTTGCCCAAGCTCTAGCTCTATATGTGCTCCATCATTTTTAGTGATTCAAAAAGGCATTCTTGAGCACAAGTGATACCCTTTCAATCCCACATGTTTGCTGCTCCAAGGCTCCCTCTCTCCTCCAGTTCTAACACTTGGTATCAAAGCCAAATTGTATCACTTTCAGCCAGCAGAGGCCGTTACTTTGGAAATGATGGATTAGGGTCAAACCTTCACCAAATTTGATAATCAAGTATTGGATCGCGTGGCTTGAGAGACAAGCTTTCCAAGGAATCCAAGATCACAAAGATCTACAGGTCGGATTAAAAATTTTGCTCGAAACGAGGTCGGCAAGGGGTACACTCTTCTCCCTAAGTAAGAATGTCGTCTTGTAATGACCATAACTCTCTTGTTTCCCTGTCACATTTCAAAAGTAGCACATGAGAGTTGAAGTATTTTGCCTAAGCTTCCCATTGGTGCAAAAATATTTACATTCGATTTGTACGTTTAGGAGCAACGCTGTTTACAAGCTGGCTAGTGTGAGATGGAGTAGGAGCAGCAGCATACCCTGTTTTCAAAAGGGCATATCTCAGAAAATCCCCCGTTGATGACCCTGTTTTATGGATTGATCCAAAAGGTTATGAGCTGAGTTTTCTAGTGGTGGGATGCATTTCTCCAAATTCTCAGTCTGTTGGCATCTACAGTCTATTTTCGGTCAGACACATTTCTGGTAGAAGCTGCTACAGAAGCAGGAGTAGCGCCGCTACTCAACGGCAGCGCAGAGCATCACCAAACTTCAAAATGGCAGGGGTATGTGTGGAAACAGTAGCCTAGCACTTGGAGAGGCTAGAAGGATGCGCCACTTCACATTTTAGAAGATCCTTACCCGCCTCCTTTTGGAGGAGAGGGGCTTGTGGGAGGTGGTGAGCAGCGACAAGCACGCTCTTCCTCCACAGGCAAAAGACATTACCGCAACGGAGGTTGTGACGAGAAAGATGCCGCTGAAAGGAGGAGCAGATATAAGTTCATTTACAACTACACGAGTGGCATATGAGGAGTGGAAGGAGAAGGAGAGGCAGGCCTATAAGCTGCTTGTCAACACCATCTCCAACCCGCATCTTCAGTAGGTGAATGACAAGGCTATTGCAAAAGAGGGGTGGAACATGTTGTGCAAGAAGTATGAGAGAAAGGATCCTGCTTTCCTCATGTTTTTGGAGGAGAAGATGATGGCATTGAAAATGCAGGGTGGCGAAGGGATGGAGGCGTTCTTGGACCGGAGAAAGGAGCTGGCAAAGCAAGTGAAAGCGGCCGGCAACCTTGTGGAAGACACGCGCTTTGTCCTCCTCTTCCTGAGGGGACTCCCAACCAGCTATGACACGGTGCGAGAGACGTTAGAGTGCCAGCCGACTCTCAACGTGGATTTCATCTGCACACACTTAGTGTAGGTAGAACTACATCGCAATGCAGCAAAGCGCAATGGTGACAGTAGCAGTAGTGAAGTAGCTTTCCTGGCCATGGGTTCACGCAACTAGCAGCAGCAGCAGTAGAGGCAGCAAAGAGGCAAGAAGAAAGGCAAGTTCCACTATTGACAGATAGAAGTGTAGTACAAGAAAGAGTGCTTCAAGTTCAAGAGGGACCAGAAGGAGCAATAGTAGTAGCAGAAAAAGCAGTAATCTCCGCAGCAACAGCACAAGCAGTCATAGCAACGTCAGCAGTAGCAGAAAGAGACCTGCGTGTGCCATTTTGGCCACATGAGCGTGGCCTAGGAGGTGCGCAACAGCCTCCTCATGGCGAAGTCTGACATGTCACAGAAGGAGAAGGTCGATCTGGCGTGGTACAAGGACTCAGGATGGACCAAGAGTCTGACGCACAACAAGGAGTGATTTATGTAGCTGCTCTCCATCCCCCCTCGACCGATTGCTTTGGATGATGATTGGGTGGTATATTTTGAGGGGACTGGGATTGTGGAGATATGGTGTGAGACCCCGCGTGGCATTAAAGTGGGAGTGTTCCATGGCATACTGTACGTACCTAATGTTGTGTTTAATCTTCTCTCAGTTTCCTTTCTCACCAAAACAGGACTACGAGTCGTCTTTGATGACAACAATGGCTACATCTACGACAAGGAAACAGGAGAGGATTTTGCTAGGTCTGTGAAGGAAGGCGACATGTACTGCCTGTCAGATGGGACCAAGATCCCGCGTGAGCAGTGTCTCGCAATAGTGGTGCAGGCTAGAAATGGCAAAATCTGGCATGCGCGCTACGGTCACATCGGTATGTGCCCCTTGTAGCAACTTCAAACAAAGCAGATAGTACGTGACTTGCCCACCATCTCTAACTTGGAGCAGCAGTTGTACATCGGCTATTAGGAGGGGAAGTAGTATCACGAGGCGTTCTCTAGAGCTAGGGATCGCGCGAAGGAGGTGCTCCAGCTGGTACACATAGATTTGTGTGGCCCGATGAAGACCTAGAGCTTTGGAGGCTCTAGGTATTTTCTCACCTTCATTGATGATTTCAGTCGTTCCACTGGTACGTACTTCCTTTCCTCCAAGGACAACTGCATTTACAGGTTTAAGGAGTTCAAGGCAATGGTGGAGAACCAGACTGGCAAGAAGATCAAGGCGTTGCGCAACGACCATGGTGGAGAGTAATGGAGCAAGGAGTTCCAAGACTACCTTGCAGCAGTAGGCATCAAGGCGTAGCACACCGCGCCATACTCGTCGCAGCAGAATGGCGTAGCAGAACGTGCCGACCGCACTATCATTGAGTTGGCGCGCTCCATGGTGTACGCGCCTCTGATCACCTATGACTTATGGGCCAAAGCAGTGAGCACTGCGGTGTACATCAAGAACCAGAGTCTAACCAAAGCCCTGGAGCAGATGACGCCGTACGAGGAAAGATTTTACAAGAAGCCAAGCGTGGGTCATCTTTGCGCGTTTGGCAGCTTGGCAGACATGCATGTGCCCAAAGAGAAGCGGTAGAAATGGGACGCGAAGAGTGCACGGATGCTGATGGGCTATGACGTGGTAAGCAAGGTGTATCGCCTCTACAAGAGGGATACTAGCCACGTCATCGTCTCCAAGGATGTTGTTTTCAACAAAAATAACGTCATCGGCACCATTTTCATGTAGGAAGAGGCACTTAAACCAACAATTGATGAGGAAGTGGGAGCAGACATTCTCCCTGACCTCGTCTCTCCTGAACCTTCCTCTACTGTGATAATGGGAGAACCACTCTACTCTCCCATGTCTGATGTAGCAAATACAATGACCTCATCGGGATAAGCAGAGGAAGAAGATCCACCACCATAAGGAGGAGCAGTTGTGCCAGCAGCACCATGCAAGCCGCCTGGTAACACTCCAGCACTACGTCCAAGGTACCCTATCGGGGTGTGCTACAAGCCTGGTGAGCACGGGCATGTATAAATGCTCCAAAAACCAAACTAGATGAACGTCACAGTTGTAGCAGACTCTGATGAGCTGACATCATACAAGGACGCCATGGCTGCACCAGATGCAGTAGATTGGGTGCAAGCTATGTAGAAGGAGATACAGTCGGAGCTGGACAACAGTACGTGGGAGCTGAGTGAGCGTCCACCTGGACGCAAGGTAATTTAGTACAAAAGGGAGTTCAAGAAGAAGAGGGGCGCAGATGGCAACCTCGAAAAGTACAAGACGAGGCTAGTCGCCAAGGGCTACTCGTAGTATGAAGGTATCGACTACATAGAAACCTTTGCTCCTGTTGTAAAGTTTGCCTCTATGCGCACGCTCCTTTCTTATGCAACAGCTGAGGACTTCGAGATTCACCACATGGATTTCAGGACAACATTCTTGAACGGTGACTTGGAGGAGGAAATCTACATGAAGCAGCCGAAGGAGTTCATCATGGATGCCCATGAGTACCTGGTTTGCAAGATGCAGAAGTCGCTATACGGCCTCTAGCAAGCGTCAAGTGCTTGGAACCAGAAATTAGATGTGGCGCTACTGTGCATGGGGTTTGAGCGCAGCGAGTGTGACTACAGCGTCTATCGCTAGAAGCATGGTCATGAGGTGCTTATCATCATCGTCTATGTCGATGACATGCTCCTCCTTTCCAACAGCATGTCCGCTCTGCAAGAGTTCAAGAAGGCCATACAGGAGCGCTTCTAGATGTCCGATCGCAGGGAGGCGTCATACTTCCTCGGTATCCAGATCAGGCGTGACAGCAAATCACGCTCTCTCTTGCTACAGCAGAGCTCCTACATCAAGGATGTCTTGCAGCGGTTGGGCATGGCGGAGGCTAAACCCATCGGCACGCTACTGGAGATGCAGCAGTACCTTGTGAGCTTCAATGGAGAAGCCAATGCAGCTAAGCGATAGAAGTACCAAAGTGCAATCAGCAGTCTCATGTACCTGATGGTAGCTACTAGGCCAGACCTCACATAGATTGTAGTGCTATGAGCCAGTACATGGCCAATCCATCATATGATGGTGTTGACAAGTAGCCTGTAGGCCTACCTGTCCTTCTTCTTCCACTCCTCATATGATGCTGCTGCAGTTGTAGATGAAGTTGCATTTGCTACACCCTTTTGCGGCATTCTCCCTGCCACCACCTCTGCTGCGGTGATGCCTTTTGCCTGTGGAGGTGGAGCGCGTTCGACGCCGCATTCCACCTCCCACAAGCCCCTCTTCTCCAAAAGGAGACAGGTACGGAGCTTCTAAAACGTGAAGTTGGCGCATCCTTCTAGCCTCTCCAAGGATTGGGCTGCTGTTACCACACCTGCTGCTTCAATTTGAAGCTTTGGTGATGCTAAGCGCTGCCCTTCAGTGGCGGCACTACCTCTGCTTTTGCTGCTACTTTTGCCAAAACGTCTGACAGGAAATGTCAGGATATGTTTGACAGGAAATGGACTATAAAGGCCAGCAGAGTAGGAATGTGGGAAAAGAAAGCCAACCACTAGAAAATTCAGCTCAAAACCTTTCAGATTGACCCATGAAACAATGTCATCAATAGGGGATTTTCAGAGATATACCGTTTTGAAAATAGGGTATGCTGCTGCTCCTACTCCAGCTCACACTAGCCAGCTTGTAAATAGCATTCCTTCCAAATGTACACATGGAATGCAAATAATTGTGCACCAATGGAAAGCTTAGAAAAAATACTTCAATGCGCATGTGCTTCTTTTTGAATTTGACAAAGAAATGAGAGTGTTATGGTCATCACAAGGTGTCAGTCTTACTTAGAGAGAAGAGTGAAGCCCTGGTTGATCTCGTTTTGAGCATAACTCTTAACCCACTAGTTGGATTTTTGTGATTTTGGGATCGTTAGAAAGCTTGTCTCCTGAACTTGAAGATCAAGTGTTGATTGTGAAATTTGGTGAAAGGTTTACCCTAAGCTGTCACTCTCAAAGTGTTGGCCTATGCTAGCTAAAAGTGGGAGAATTGGACTTTGATACCAAGTATTAGAACTGGAAGAGAGAGGGAGCATTGGAGTAACAAACATGTGAAACTGAAAGAAAATCACTTGTGCTTAAGAATGGTTATTGAATCACTCAAAATGATAGAGTACGTATAGAGTTCCAGCTTGGGCAAGTCAGCCCTCTCACAAGCCACACATTTAGCTATGGGGCTAAGGTTCACAGACTAGAGTCCATAATCTCACACAAGAGAGGAAATAAGCCTAGCAATGAGGCTCACCACTCACACACAACCTAGAGAGCAAGAAAATGCTCTTATGGCTCACTCCTAGTGGTCACATATGTTGACATGATATGCTCCTTGTCCATGGCTGATATTTGGACACGCACAAGACGGACTAGGCATGCATTGCTCCCTTGGAGTAAGTCCCCTAAGTCTGGTCCAGATAGACAAGGCATGTAGTTCTCCTTTAGAGCAAGTCCCCTTGGTCTAATCTGGATAGTATAGCCATCAAACACTACCTACGACAACTCCTTGTGGCTTAGACGTCTTTGAGTTAGTCTCTAGAGCGAGAGGTCACTAGGTCAAATTCCGGCCTGGTGACTAATTTTCTTTGTGATCAAAAGGGAGAAAGGAAGCTTCTAAGAGACATCTTAGAAAATTCCAAGGTCCTTCCTGGTCGTTGGCGCCACTTGGCGGTCACAGGGAGCACGATGTACACAAGAAGGATGAACTAATCAAGATTGCCCCCAAAGTGGGTCATCCAAGGAGCCACTGCCCGCCTAGGGTAGAGGCTGGCTCGAGGACTATAAGAACCTGTCAGTTGTCTGTCATTGACTACAGTTCTTACCTTTGAGACTCCTCATAGATTTGTCCTATAGATGCAGACACTAAAGAAGCATTGGTTGGTCAAAGCCCCAGGAGTTTGCTCCTCGCGCGAAAGTGACCAGGTGCTAAGGACACTGTGGAAGGAAGTGATTCTTATGTACTACTCAGTGTGGAACCTTGGCTATGATGATGATATCATCTCTTGGTTGCAATACCAGGAACGGTCGGCGGAATCATTGTGTCGGAACCCGTTTTCTAGACCGTCGCCTCAGGCAGGTTGACAACATAACCCACATACACATAGAGAATTGCCATGTGTCCATGGCTAGTACATAAGGATCTCACTTCACCTTAAATGTAAGGAGAGCTACGTTTTTCCTTGTCAGGACATTCTGACAAGGCAACTCAAGCATCTAGGACCTTTTTGGATATTTCTCCCATCAGGTCTTGCCCGAGGACCTCTTGCCTTTTTCTTTTCTCAGGCCAAAGCATGGAGCCATTGCCCATGGTTAACCAGATACTGGCAGTTGATGACCCCGAAAACTTTCAAAATTCATGTATCTTAATCCCACCATTAGATCGGCCTCAAACTTGAACCAAAAATATTTCTCCACATGCTCTTTCCCATGGTGAAATTGGATTGACGATCAGAGTAGGAATCTGGTAGTCTCTCGGAACTTCCTCCTCTTGACATAAAATTGAGCTGGATGGCTTCTTTTCCAACATTGATGACTATGTTTTGTGGATCGATCTCAAAGGTTTTGAGCTGAATTTTCTAGTGGTGGGTTCAGCTTTTCCAACTTTCAAGTCTGCTCTCCTCTATAGTCCATTTTCTGTCAGACAGATTTTTGGCACAAGGAGGTAGCCTTGCCACTCAAGGGTAGTATTGAGCATGACCAAAGCTCAAAATGGCAGGAGCACGCATTGTAATAGAATCCCAGCCCTTAGAGAGGCTGCAAGGACATTCCAACTTCATGTTTTGGAAGATCCGCACCCGTCTTCTTTTGGAGGAGAGGGGCTTGTGGGAGGTTGTGAGCAGCAAGAAGCGCTCGGCTTCCACAGGTAAAAGGCATCATCGTAGCGGAGGTGGTGGCAGGGAAGACGCCGCAGAAAGGTACAGAAGGTACAAATTCATCAACAACTACAATAATGGCATATGAGGGGTGGAAAAAGAAGGATAGGGAGGCCTACAGGCTATTTGTCAAGACCATCTCCAATCCGCATCTTCAGTACGTGAGTGACAAGGCTATTGCAAAAGAGGGGTAGGACATGCTGTGCAAGAAGTATGAGAGTATGGATCTTCCAGTCCTCATGCTTTTGGATGAGAAGATGATGGTGTTGAAAATGCAAGGTGACGAAGGGATGGAGGCATACTTGGACATGGCAAAGGAGCTAGTGCAGCAACTGAAAGCGGTCGGAAACCCTTTGGAAGACACGCGCTTCATCCTCCTCTTGTTGAGGGGACTCCCAGCAAGCTACGACACGGTGCAAGAGACGTTGGAGTGCCTGCCAACTCTCGACCTGGACTTCATCTGCACCCACCGAGTGTAGGTGGAACTGCGTCGCAATGCAGCAAAGCACAATTGGGGCAGCAACAATGAAGCAGCTTTCATGGCCATGGGGTCATGCAACCAGCTGCAGCAGCAATGTGGGTAGTAGAGAGGCAAGAAGACAATCAACTGCGATTATTGCCAGAAAGAAGGGTACTACAAGAAAGAGGTCTTCAAGTTTAAGAGGGACCAGAATGAGCAGCAGCAGCAGCAGGAAAAGCAGCAATCTCCACAACAGTAGTAGCAACAGTCATAGCAGCATCACCAAAAACAGCACCAGCAGCAGTAGTTGCAGAACCAGACCGGCGTGCACCATTTTGGCAACATGAACATGGCCAAGGAGGTGCGCAAGCGCCTCTTCATGGTAAAGTCAGACATGTTGCAGAAGGAGAGGGTGGATTTGGCGTGGTAGAAGGACTCAGGGTGTACCAAGAGCCTGACGCATCACAAGGAGTGGTTTACGTAGCTACTCTCCATTCTTCCCTAGTTGATTGCTTTAGGTGATGATCCGGTAGTGTATGCTAAGGGGATTGGGATTCTGGACATGTGGTTGGAGACCTCGCGTGGCATTGAAGTGGGAGTGTTCCATGGCGTGTTGTATGTACCTGATGCTGCGTTTAACCTTTTTTTAGTGTCCTCTCTGACCAACACAAGACTGCGAGTCATCTCTAATGGCGACAATGGCCACATCCTTGACAAGGAAACGAGAGAGGAATTGGCCACGTTGGTGGAGGAAGGCAACATGTACCGCCTCCTAGGGGTGTTGGAACTAGAGGAGAGAGGAAGCCTAAGAGCAGCAAACATGTGAGACTTCAAGGGCATAATTTGTGGTGAAGAATGATTGTTGAATCATTAAAATAATAGAATACATATAGAGCTAGAGCTCGGGTAAGTCAGCCCTCTCACAAGCCACACCACTTAGCCATGGAGGCTAAGGCTCAGACACCAGAGTCCATAATCTCGCACATGAGAGGAAATCAGCCTAGCAATCAGGCTCACCACTCACATACGACCTAGAGAGCTGGAAAATGATCTCATGGCACACTCCTAGTGGTCTCATAACCCACAATCCCATGGAGAATCGCCATGTGTCTATGGCTATTACACAAGGATCTCACCTCACCTAAAAACTAAGGAGATGTACGTTATTCCTAGCTAGTACACTCTGAAAAGGCAACCCAAGAATCTAGGACCTTTTTGGATATTTCTCCCATGAGGTCTTGACCCTCGAACTCTTGCCTTTTTTCTTTTCTCAGGCTAAGGCATGGAGCTATCGTCCATGGTCATCCAGATACCGGTGGTCGATGACCCCGTAATCTTCGAAAATTCATATCTCCAATGCCACAGTTGGATCGGCATGAAACTTGGATTGTAGACATGTTGCCACCTGATCTTTCCAATGAAGAAATCGGATTGACGATCAGAGGAAGCATCTGGTAGGTTCCTAAAAGTTGCTCTTGTGGATGTGAAAGTGAGCTGGATGATTTATTTCCAACTGTCTCCTACTTTGCGGCAGTCAGAGTGGACTGAGTCACATGCCTTCATGGAGCACTGCTGCTTCTCATGGGTCACTTGCTTGGTGCACAAATCAACGACCTGCTTGCTGGTGGGAGATAACTCCAGCTTCATACGACCCTCCTGCACCATGTGCCCGATGAAGCGACATGCGATGTCAATGAGCTTGGTGCGTGCATGGTGCTCTGGATTCTTGGTGAGTGCGATTGCTCTCTAGTTGTCGACGCGGACAAGAACTAGAACTCCTGTACTTCCACTCATCTCCGCCATGAAACGTTAAAGCCAAACTGCTTCCTTGGCTCCTAAACTGAGAGAGAAGCACTCACCTTCCGGGCTTGAGGTGGCCATGACCACATGCTGCTTGCTACACCAGTTGATGGCCCCACCATTCATGACGAACACATGTCCATAGATGGACTTGCAGTCCTCAAGTTTCGAAACCAAATCCTCCTCAGTATAGACAATGATGTTGTTGTCGTTGCTGTTATAGGTGATACTGATGTTGATGGTTCTAGCAAGGTAGCAGAAGATCCGCTTTACTACCTTTTGTTGCTCAGGTACAGGGGTCGCCATGTACTAGCTCATAGTGCTCACGGCTTGTGCGAGGTCTGGCCTGGTTTCCACCATCAGATACATGAGAATGCCAATGGAGTTCTAGCACTTATTCCCCTCAGTTGCATCCGCTTCTCCATTCAAGCTAACTAGGTACTGCCGCGTTTTCAGCGGCGTGCGCATGGATTTATCTTCTGCCATGCCAAACCACTACAATACATCGTTGATGTAGCGGCTCTACTGTAGCGAGAGAGAGCGTAATTTGCGGTCACGCGTGATGTGGATATCAAGGAAATATGACGCCTCCCCGATATCAGACATCTAAAAGCACTCCTGCATGGCCTCCTTGAATTCCTCTAGGGTAGACATACTGTTGGAGAGGAGGAGCATGTTATCCACAAAGACAATGATCATGAGGATCTCATGCCCATTCTGCGAGCAAAATACACTATAGTCACATCACTGTATTCGAACCCCATGCATTGCAGCACCGCATCCAATTTTTGGTTCCAACCACGCGACACTTGCTTGAGGCCCTACAACGACTTCTACAGCTTGCAAACCAGGTGCTCCTGGCCATCCATGACGAATCCATTTGGCTGCTTAATGTAGATTTCCTCCTCCAAGACACCATTCAAGAATTCCATCTTGACATCCATATGATGAATCTCGAAGTCCTCAGCTCTTGCATAAGAAAGGAGTTTGCGCACAGAGGCAAACTTAGAAACAAGAGCAAAGATTTCCGTGTAGTCGATGCCTTCCTGCTGCGATTAGCCCTTGGCAACCAGCCTTCCTTATACTTTTTGAGGTTGCCATCTGCTCCCCTCTTCTTCTTGAACACCCACTTGCATTTGATTACCTTGCGTCCAGGTGGACGCTCAGTCAACTTCCACGCACCATTGTCGAGCTGCGACTATATCTCCTACTACAGAGCTAGAGCCCAGTCTGCTACATGTGGTGCAGCCATGGCCTCCTTTTACGACGTCCACGTATTAGAGTCTGTTGCAACTACAACGTTCATGTGGTCTGGTTTTTTAGCATCCAAAATTGCAAGCACTCACCACGCTTGTAGTGCACCCTGAGAGGGTACCTTTGACATAATCTGGAGCGTTAGCAGGCGGCTGGTGCGGTACTGCTGGCACAACTACTCCTACTGACGGTGGTGCATCTTCATCCTCTACTTCTGTCGATGAGGCAAATGTATTTACTACATCAAACATGGGAGAGTAGAGTGGTTCTCTTACTGTCACAATAGAGGAAGATTTAGGAGAGACGGAGAATGTCTATTCCCACTGCTTCATTAGTTGCTGGTTCTGCTGCCTCTTCACAGATGATGTTGGTATTGATGACGTTGTTTTCGTTGAAAATGACACCCCTGGAGATGATGGCGTGGCCAGTATCCCTCTTGTAGGGACGATACTCCTTGCTTGCCACGTCATAGCCAATCATTTGTATCCGTGTGCTCTTCACGTCCCATTTCTGCCGCTTCTCCTTGGACACGTGCATGTGCGCCAAGCTGCTAAACGCGCAAAGATGACCCACGCTTGGCTTCTTGCCGTACCACACCTTGTACATTGTCATTTGCTCCAACGCCTTGGTGGGACTACGGTTCTTGATGTACACCGCAGTGCTCATTACTTTAGCCCAAAAAACATAGGTAAGCCAAGCCGTGTGAAGTATGGATTGCGGCGATTCAACGATGGTGATGTTGGCGCATTCTCCAACTTCGTTATGCTTCGACAAGTATGGCGTGGTGCACTACGCCTTGATGCTTGTTGTTGCGAGGTAGTCTTAGAACTCCTTGCTCACATACTCTCCACCACAGTCGCTGCGCTGCGCCTTGATCTTCTTGCCAGTCTCGTTGTCGACCATTGCCTTGAACTCCTTAAACCTCTCAAAACATTGCTCCTTGGATGAAAGGAAGTACACAATAGTGTAACAGCTGAAATCATCAGTGAAGGTGAGAAAATACCTAGAGCTTCCAAAGCTCTGGGTCTGCATTCGGCCACACAAGTCTGTGTGGACTAGCTTCCAACACCTCCTTCGCGCGCTCTCCTACTACAGAGAAGGCCTTGCGATGCTACTTCCCCTCCAAACAGGCGATGCACAACTGCAAGTGAAAGTTAGAGATGGTGGGCAAGTCACGCACCATGTGCCTTTTTTAAGTTGCTAGAAGGTACGCATGCTTATGTGGCCGTAGCGTGCATGCCAGATTTTGCCATGTGTTGCCTGTACCAATGTTGCAAGACTCTGTTCACGCGGGATCTTGGTCGTTCCCAACAAGCGGTACATGTCACCTTCCTTCACCAACCTGGCCAACTCCTCCCATTTTCTTGTCGAGGATGTAGCTTAAGTCGTCGTGAAAGATGACTCGCAGTCTTCTGTTAGTGAGAGAGGACACAAAGAAAAGGTTGAACGCTGTATTAGGTATATACCGCACGCCATGGAACACTCCCACTCTAATGCCATGTGGGGTCTCCAACCACATCTCCACAATTACAATCCCCTTAGCATACACCACCCGATCATCGCTGAAAGCAATCAGACGCGGTGGAATGGAGATCAGCTACATAAACTACTTCTTGTGGTATGTCACGCTGTTGGTACGCGCTGAGTCCTTGTACCATGCGAGATCTGCCTTCTCCACCTGCGACATGTCTGACTTCACCATGAAGAGGCGGTCACGCACCTCCTAAACCACGTTCATGTTGCCAAAATAGCGCATGCCGGTCTGGTTCTACTGCTGCTGCTACTGCTTCTGCTGCTGCTACTGACGCTGCTGGGACTGCTACTACTGATGTTGTGGATATTACTTGTTTTGCTGCTGATGCTGCTGTTGCTCCCTTTGGTCCCTCTTGATCTTGAAGCACTCTTTCTTGTAATGCCCCTCTTTGTGGCAATAATGGCACTTGCCTTTCTTCTTGCCTCTTTGCTGTGTAGACTGCTTCTACTGCTGGTTAGGTGAGCTTGTGGCCACAAATGCTACTTCAGTACGGCCGCTGCCATTGCAATTTGTAGCAAAACAAAGGACTTCTACCTACACCAGGTAAATGCAGACAAAGTCCAGGTTGAGAGTCGGCTCGCACTCCAACGTCTTTTGCACCGTGCCATAGCTCGCTGCGAGTCCCCTCAGCAAGAGGAGGATGAAGTGCGTCTCTTCAACAGGGTTACCGGGAGCTTTGAGCTGCTTTGCCAGCTTCTTTGCTTTGTCCAAGTACGCCTCCATCCCTTTGCCATCCTGCATTTTCAACGCCATCATCTTCTCCCCCAAAAGCATGAGGAATACAGGATCATTACTCTCATACTTCTTGCACCCATCCCTCTTTTGTAGTAGCCTTGTCATTCAGGTGTCGAAGATGCAGTTTAGAGATGGCGTTGACAAGCAGTTTGAGGCCTGCTTGTCCTTCTTCTTCCACTCCTCATATACCGGTGCTGTAGTTGTAGATGACGTTGAATCTGCTGCACCTTTCTACAACGTCTTCCTTGCCACCTCCTCCGCTGTGGTGATGCCTTTTGCCTGTGGAGGCAGAGTACGCTCGTCGCCGCTCACCACCTCCCACAAGCCCCTCTTCTCCAAAAGGAGGCGGGTATGGATATTCCAAAACGTGAAGATGGCACATCCTTCGAGCCTCTCCAAGGGCTGGGCTGCTGTTACCATGCATGTTGCTGCCATGATGAGCTTTGGTGATGCGTAACGCTATCCTTAAGCGGCGGCGCTGCCCTTGTTTTTGCTTCTGCTTCTGCCAGAAATTTGTCTGACAGAAAATGGACTGTAGAGGCCAGTAGACTAGGAATATGAAAAAACGGAGTCCACCACTGGAAAATTCAGCTCAAAACCTCTCATATCAAGCCATAAAACATGGTCATCTATTGGGAATTTTAAGAGATATGCCCTTTTAAAAACAGGGTATGCTTCTGCTCTTATTCCAATAGGGGTTTCTCCCAAACATATCAATGGAATGCAAATAATTTTGCATTTGAGGAAATCTTAGGATAAATACTTCAATTTGCATGTGCTAGTTTTTACATTTGACAAAGAAATGAGAGAGTTATGGTCATCACAAGGCAATAGTTTTACTCAGATAGAAGAGTGTAGCCCTAGCCGACCTTGTTTTGAGCATACCTCTCAATCCGACAGTTGAAACTTTGCGATCTTGGGCTCGTTGGAAATCTTCTCTTTTGAACTTGAAGATGTAGTGGTCGATTTTTAAATGCAATGGAGGATTTCCACTAACCCGTCATTCTCAAAGTGACTGCGTGCGCTGGCTGAAAGTGGTTGAATTTGGATCCGATGCCAAGTGTTAGAACTGGAGGAGGAGGGGAGTCTTGGAGCAGCAAACATGTGGCACTGGAATGACATCACTTGTACTGAAGGATGATTGTTGAATCAATCAAAAGGATGGAGTACATATAGAGTTAGTGCTTGGGCAAGTCAGCCCTCTCACAAGCCACACCAGTTAGCCACAGAGGTTAAGGCTCACACACTATAGTCCATAATCTCACACAGGACAGGAAATCAGCCTCGCAATCACGATGACCACTCATACGACTTAGAGAGCTAGACCTTAACCCACAATCCCATGGAGAATTGACATGCGTCCATGGCTAGCACACAAGGATCTGACCTCACCTAAAAAGTAAGGAGAGGTACTATTTTCCTAGTCAGCACACTTTGAAAAGGGAACCCAAGAATCTAGGACCTTTTGGATATTTCTCTGGTCAGGTCATGACCCTAGACCTCTTGCCTTTTTTCTTTTCTTAGTCTTAGGCATGGAGCCATCGCCCATGGTCATCTAGATAACGGTAGTCAATGACCTCGTAAACTTTGAGTATTCATTTTTCCTATAGCAACTGTTGGATTGGCGTGAAACTTGGACCATAGACCATTTTCCACCTGATCTTTCTGATGGTGAAGTTTGATTGAAGATCGACGTAGGCATCCGGTAGTTCCCTGGAACTTGCTCCTCTGGACCTGAAACTGATCTCGGTCACCCCTGTTGGGAAATGAGCCGGATGGCTCATTTCTGAGCAGGGGGTGACAAAGATCCTGCGCGAGCAGTGTCTTGCAGCAAGGGTACAAGTCATAGAAGGCAGATTGTGGCATGCAGGCTATGGCCACATCGGCATGGGTGCCTTGCAGCAACTTCAAAAGAAGCAGATGGTGCGTGAGTTGCCCATCTTTTACTTTGAGCAGGAGTTGTGCATCCGTTGTTTGAAGGGGAAGCAGTATTGCAAGGCATTTTATGGAGCAGGGGAGCGTGCGAAGGAGGTACTGGAGCTGGTCCACACAAACTTGTGTGGCCTGATCCTCACCTAGAGCTTTGGAGGCTCTAGTTATTTTCTCACCTTCATTAATGATTTCAGCCGCTAAACTCTTGTGTATTTTGTTTCCTCCAAGGACCAGTGCTTTGACAGGTTAAAGGAGTTCAAGGCCATGGAGGAGAATCGGACTGGCAAGAAAATCAAGACGCTGCGCAGCGACCGCGGTGGAGAGTACCTGAGCAAGGAGTTCCAGGACTACCTCGCAACAACAAGCATCAAGGCGCAACGTACTGCACCATACTCACCGCAACAGATTCGTGTTACAGAACACGCCAATTGCACCATCGTTGAATCGGTGCGCTCCATGCTTAACGCAACTTGCCTCACCTGCGATTTTTGGGTTGAAGCAATGAGCTTTGCAGTATACATCAAGAACCGAACTCGTACCAAGACGCTGGAGCAGATGACATTGTACGAGGCGTCGTTCGGCAAGAAGCCAAGAGTGGGACATCTTCGCGCATTTGGCAGCCTGGTACACATGCACGTTCGGAAGGAGAAAGGGCAATAATGAGACACGAAAAGCGCACAGATACTGATGATCGACTATGACATGGCAAGCAAGGCCTATCGTCTCTTCAAGAGGGATACTGGCCAGGTTAGGGATGTCATTTTCAACGAAAGTAACGTCATCGGCACCAACATCGTGTGCAAAGAGACAATAGAACAAGCAGCTGATGAAGTAGTCGGAGTAGATATTCTCTTTGTCCTCGCATCTCTTGAATCTTCCTCTACTATGACAATGGGAGAACTAGTCTACTCTCCCTTGTCTGATGCAATAAATACTGCGGCCTCATCGGCAAAAATAGAGGAAGAGGAGGGACCACCATCTGCAGGAGCAGTTGTACCTGCAGTATCCTGCCGGCTGGCAGGAAGCCGCCAGCTATGTCCCCAGCACCAGGTTACAGGTACCCTCTTATGATGCGCTACAAGCCTAATGAGCGTGGGCATTTGAACATACTCCACAAAACCAGACCAGATGAACGTCACAGTTGTAGCAGACTCTGATGTGTCGACGTCGTACAAGGAGGCCATGGCTGCACCATATGTAGCACATTGGGTCCTAGCTCTGTAGAGGGAGATGTAGTCGAGCTCGACAATGATACGTGGGAGCTTACCGAGTGTCCACTTTGACGCAAGGTAATAAAGTGCAATTGGGTGTTCTAGAAGAAGAGGGGCGCAGATGGCAACTTAAAAAAGTACAAGGCGAGGCTTGTCGCCAAGGGCTACTCCCAGCAAGTAGGCATCGAATACACTGAAACCTATTGGGAAAGGAGCAATCCAGCTCAGTTTCACGTCCACAGTAGCAAGTTCCAGGAAACTACTAGGTACCTACTCCGATCATCAATCTCATTTCGCCGTTGGTAAGATCAGGTGGCAAAATGTGTTCGGTCCAAGTTTGAGGCCAATCCAACGGTCGGATTGGGAGATACAAATTTGAGAAGTTTCCGAGGTCATCGACCGCCAATTTCTGGATGACCATGGACGATGGCTCCATGCCTTAGCCTGAGAAAAGAAAAAGGCAAGAGGTCCAGGGTCAAAACCTGATGGGAGAAATATCCAAAAAGGTTGTAGATTCTTGGGTTGCCCTGTCAGAGTGTGCTGAGTAGGAAAAGGTACCTCTCCTTACTTTTTAGGTGAGGTGAGATCCTTGTGTGCTAGCCATGGACACATGGCGATCCTCCACAGGATTGTGGGTTATGTGACCACTAGGAGTGTGCCATTAGAGCATTTTCTAGCTCTCTAGGTCGTGTGTGAGTGGTCAGCCTGATTGCTAGGCTGATGTCCTCTCTTGTGTGACATTATGGAGTTTAGTATGTGAGCCTTAGCCTCCATGGCTAAGTGGAGTAGCTTGTGAGAGGGCTGACTTGCCCAAGCTCTAGCTCTATACGTACTCCATCATTTTGAGTCATTCAACAACCATTCTTCAGCACAAGTGATATCCTTCCAGTCCCACATGCTTGCTTCTCCAAGGCTCCCTCTCTCCTCCAGATCCAACACTTGGTATCAGAGCCAAGTTCTGCCACGTTCAGGAAGCACAGGTCGTCACTTTTAGATTGACGGGTTGGGGTAAAAACTTTACTAAATTTGAACATGGACCACCGGATCTTCAAGTTCAAGAGACAAAACTTCCAAAAAACTCAAGGTGACAAAGTTTCAACAGTCGGATTGAAGGTTATGCTCAAAACGAGGTCGGCAAGGGCTACACTCTTCTCTCTGAGCGAGACTGTCGCCGTGTGATGACCACAACTCATTTCTTTGTCAAATTTAAAACGTAGCACACACAAATTGAAGTATTTTTCCTAAGCTTCCATTGGTGCAAAAATATTTGCATTCCATTGGAATGTTCGGGAGAAAAACCATTTACAAGCTGGCTGGTGTGAGCTGGAGGAGGAGCAGTAGCATACTCTGTTTTCTAAAGGGCATATCTCTGAAAATCCCCTGTTGATGACCCTGTTTTATGGGTGGATCTCAAAGATTTTGAGGTGAATTTTCTAGTGCTGGGCTCAGTTTTTCCAAATTCCCAGTCTACAGGCCTGTAGAGTCTATTTTCCGTGAGACAGATTTATAGCAGAAGCAGTAGCAGAAGAAGGGGTAATGCCGCCACTCAAGGGCAGCACTCAGCATCACCAAAGCTCAAAATGGTAGCAACAGGCATGGTAACAGCAGCCCAGCCCTTGGAGAGGCTGCAAGGATGCACCACTTCACGTTTTGGAAGATCCGTACACGCCTCCTTTTGGAGGAGAGGGGCTTGTGGAAAGTGGTGTGCGGCGATGAGCGCGCTCCGCCTCCACTAGCAACCAGCATCACCGCAGCATAGGTGGTGGTAGGAAAGACGACGCAAAAAGGTGCAGCAGATGTAAGTTCATCTATAACTGCAGCAGCGCCATATGAGGAGTGGAAGAAGAAGGACAGGCAGGCCTACAGGCTGCTTGTCATCACCATCTCCAACCCGCATCTTTAGTATGTGAGTGACAAGGCTACTTAGTCGGGGCAAATGAGCTGGCAAAGCAGGTGAAAGCGGCCGGCAACCTTGTGTAAGATACACGTTTTGTCCTTCTTTTACTGAGGGGACTCCCAACGAGCTATGACATGGTGCAAGAGACGTTAGAGTGCCTCCGAAATCTTGATTTGGACTTCATCTGCACGCACCTGGTGTAGGTTTAACTACGTCGCAATGGAGCAAAGCGCAATGGTGGCATGAGCAGCAGTGAAGCAGCATTCATGACCATGGACTCACGCAACCAGCAGTAGCAGCAGTCTAGGCAGCAAAGAGGCAAGAAGAAGGGCAAGTGCCACTATTGCGCGAAAGAGGGACACTATAAAAAAGAGTGCTTTAAGTTCAAGAGGGACGAGAAGGAGCAGCAACAGCAGCGGCAAATGCAGCAATCTCCACAACAACAACAGCAGTAGTCACACAAACGTAAGCAGCAGCAGCAACAGCAGGAGAACCAGACCGGCGTGAACCATTTTGGCGACATGAACGTCGCGAAGGATGTGCACGACCGCCTCTTCACGGCAAAGTTTGACATGTCGCAGAAGGAAAAGGCGGATCTGGCATGGCACAAGGACTCGGGATATACCAAGAGTCTGACGCACCAAAAGGAGTGGTTTACACAGCTGCTCTCCATTCCCCCGACTGATTGCTTTGGGTGATGATCGGGTGCTTTATGCAGAGGGAATTGGGATTTTGGAGATGTGGTTGGAGACCCCGCGTGGCATTGAAGTGGGAGTGTTCCATTGCGTGTTGTGCGTACCTCATGCTACGTCTAATCTTCTCTTAGTATCCTCTTCGACCAATACAGGACTGCGAGTCATTTTTTACGACGACTATGGCTACATCCTTGGCAAGGGAATAGGAGAGGAGTTGGCTAGGTCGGTGAAGGAAGGCGACATGTACCGCTTTTTGGGAGTGACCAAGATCCCGTATGAGCAGAGTCTTATTTAGTCAGCATAGCGGGCAGATCGCCGGTAACGACAGCACTAGTGCGGGCCACAAATGGCAAAATATGGCATGCGCGCTATGGCCACATCGGCATGTTCGCCTTGTAGCAACTCCAAACAAAGCAAATGGTGCGTGACTTGCCCACCATCTCTAACATTGAGTAGTTATGCATCGACTGTTTGGATAGGAAGCAGCATCGCGAGGCATTCGCGGGAGCAGGGGAGCGCACAAAGGAGGTAGTGGAGCTGGTCCACACAGACTTCTCTGGCCCAATGCAGACCCAGATCTTTGGAGGCTCTAGGTATTTTCTCACCTTGATTGCTGATTTCAGCCGTCACACTACTGTGTACTTCTTTTCCTCCAAGGACTAGTGCTTTGACAGGTTCAAGGAGTTCAAGGCCATGGTGGAGAACTTGACTGGCAAGAAGAAAGTCAAGGTGTTACGTAGCGACTACTGTGGAGAGTACCTGAGGAAGGAGTTCCAGGACTACCTCACAGTAGTAGGCATCAAGGCGCACCGCTCTGTGCCATACTCGCCGCAAATGAAGGGCGTAGCAGAACGCGTCAACCGCACCATCGTTGAGTCGACACGCTCCATGCTGCACGCGGCTCGGCTCACCTACAACTTTTGGGCCGAAGCAGTGAGCACTACAGTGTACATGAAGAACCGCAGTCGAAGCAAGGCCCTAGAGTAGATGACGCTTTATGAGGCGTGGTTCGGCAAGAAGCGGAGCGTGGGTCATCTTCGCACGTTTGGAAGCTTGGCGCACACGCACGTGCCGAAAGAGAAGCGGTAAAAATGGGACGCAAAGAGCGCACAAATGCTGAAAATCGCCTATGACGTGGCAAGCAAGGCATATCGCCTCTACGAGTGGGATATTGGCCACATCATCAACTCCAGGGATGTCGTTCTCACAAGAGCAACGTCACCAACACAAACATCATGTGCAAAGAGGTACTAGAACCCGCAGCTAATGAAGCACTGGGAGCAGACATTCTCCATGATCCCGCCTGTCCTGAACCTTCCTCTACTGTGATAGTCGGAGAACCACTCTATTCTCCCATGTCTGATGCAACAGATGTAGCAGCCTCATTCGCAGAAGTACAGGAGGAAGATGCACTACCATCAGCAGGAGTAGTTGTGCCGGCAGCACTGCGCCGGTGGCTTGTTTAGGTTCCAGCACTTGGTCGTAGGTACCTCGTAGGATGCGCTACAAGCCTAGTGAGTGCGGGCATTTCTGGATGTTGCAAAAACCAGATCAGATGAATGTCTTAGTTGCAGCAGATTCCGACCGGCCAACATCATAGAAGGAGGCCATGGCTGTACCAGATGCAACAGATTGGGCGCAAGCTGTGCTGCACGAGATATAGTCGCAGCTCGACAATGGTATATTACGGTACGGAGCTGACTGAGCGTCCACTTGGACACAAGGTAATCAAGTGCAATTGGGTGTTCAAGAAGAAGAGGGGCACAGATGGCAACCTCGAAAAGTACAAGGCAAGGCTGGTCGCCAAGGGCTACTCGCAGCAAGAAGGTATGAACTACACGAAAACCTTTGCTCCTATTGCAAAGTTTGCCTCTGTGCGCACGCTCTTATCTTATGCAGGAGCTGAGGACTTCCAGATTCATCACATGGATGTCAAGATGACAATCTTGAACGGTGACTTGGAGGAGGAGATCTATATGGAACAGCCAAAGGGCTTCATCATGGATGGCCAGGGGCACCTGGTTTGCAAGCTACAGAAGTCGCTTTACGACCTCCAGCAAGCGTCGCGTACTTGGAACCAAAAGTTGGATGCGGCGTTGCAGTGCATGGGCTTTGAGCGCAACGAGTGTGACTACAGCGTCTATCGCTGGCAGCATGATCATGAGGTCCTTATCATGATCATGAATGTGGATGACATGCTCCTCCTTTCCAATACCATGTCTGCCCTGTAGGAGTTTAGGGAGGCCATGCAGGACCGCTTCCAAATGTCTGATATCGGGAGGCGTCATACTTCTTCGGTATTCAGATCACGCGTGACTGCAAATCACTATCTCTCTCGCTGTAGTAGAGACGCTACATCAACGATATCTTGCTGCAATTGGGCATGGCATAGGCCAAACCCATCGGCAAGTCGTTCGAGATGCGGCAATACCTCGTGAACTTCATTGGAGAAGCGGATGCAGCTGAGTGGCAGAAGTACCAAAGCACCGTCGGCACTCTCATATACCTGATAGTGGCAACCAGGCCGGATCTCGCACAGGTTGTGAGCGTGTAAACGAGCATATGGCAAACCCTCAACCTTAGTACTAGAAGGTAGTGAAGCGGATCTTCTGCTACCTTGCTGGAACCATCATCATCGGCATCATCTACAATGGCAACGACAACAATATCATCGGCTATAGAGACGCATACTGGGCTTCAAACCTTGAGGACCGCAAGTCCGTCTTTGGATATGTGTTCCTCATGAATGGTGGGGCCATCAACTGGTGGAGCAAGCGGCACGTGGTCGTGGACACCTCAAGCACGGAAGCTGAGTACGTCTCTCTCAGCTTTAGAGCCAGGGAAGCAGTTTGGCTTCAACGTCTCACGGCGGAGATGAGTGGGAGTACATCAATTCGTGTTGCTATGCGCGTTAACAATCAGAGCGCAATGAGATTCGCCAAGAATCTTGAGCACCATGCATGCACCAAGCACATTGACATCGCATATCACATAATCAGGCACATAGTGCAAGAGGGTGCTATCAAGTTGGACTTTGCTCCAACCAGCAAGCAGGTCACTGACGTTTGCATCAAGCCAATGACCCAAGAAAACTAGTAGTTTTGCATGTTGGTAAAGGAGGCATCTGGCTCAGTTTCAGGTCCACAGGAGCAAGTTCCAGGAAAGTACCAGATACCTGCTCCGATCGTCGATCCAATCTCACCATTATAAAGATCAGGTGGCAAAATGTCTACGGTCCAAGTTTAAGGCTGATCCAACGGTCGGATTGGGAGATATGAATATTCGTAGTTTTCGGGGTCATCGACCGCCGATATCCGGGTCACCATGGGCGATGGCTCCATGCCTTCGCCTAAGAAAAGAAAAAGGCAAGAGGTCGAGGGTCAAGACCTGATGGGAGAAATATCCAAAAAGGTCCTTGGTCTTAGGATTGCCTTGTAAGAGTGTGATAACTAGGATAAAGGTACCTTTCCTTAATTTTTAGGTGAGGTGAGATCCTTGTGTGCTACCCATGGATACATGGCGATTCTCCATGGGTTTGTGGGTTATGTGACCACTAGGAGTATCCCATGAGAGTATTCTCTAGCTCTCTAGGTCGTATGTGAGTGATGAGCCTGATTGCTAGGCTGATTTCCTCCCTTGTGTGAGATTATGGCCTCTAGTGTGTGAGCCTTAGCTTCCATGGCTAAGTGGTGTGGCTTGTGAGAGTGCTGATTTGCCCAAGCTCTAGCTCTATATGTACTCCATCATTTTGAGTGATTGAACAACCATTCTTCAGCACAAGTGATGCCCTTCCAATCACACATGCTCGCTGCTCCAAGGCTCCCTCTCTCCTCCAGATCCAACATTTGGTATCAGAGCCAAGTTCTGCCACTTTCAGCCAGGACAGGCC
>SZWC01002798.1:88153-98411 GCA_023375785.1 Penium margaritaceum | reverse complement strand
TCTAGTGTGTGAGCCTTAGCCTCCATGGCTAAGTGGTGTGGCTTGTGAGAGTGCTGATTTGCCCAAGCTCTAGCTCTATATGTACTCCATCATTTTGAGTGATTGAACAACCATTCTTCAGCACAAGTGATGCCCTTCCAATCACACATGCTCGCTGCTCCAAGGCTCCCTCTCTCCTCCAGATCCAACATTTGGTATCAGAGCCAAGTTCTGCCACTTTCAGCCAGGACAGGCCGTCACTTTGAGAGTGAAAGGTTGGTGTCAAACCTTCACCAGATTTGACAATCAACCACTGGATTTGCAAGGTAAAGAGACAAGCTTTCTAACGAGCCCAAGATTGCGAAAATCCAACTGGCGGATTGAGAGTTATGCTCAAAACAAGGTCGGCCAGGGCTACACTCTTCTCTATGAGTAAGACTGTCGCCTTGTGATGACCATAACTCTATTGTTTCTTTGTCAAATTTAAAACTTGGCACATGACAATTGTATTATTTTTCCTAAGCTTTCCATTGGTGTAAAAATATTTGCATTCCATCAATTTGTTTGGGAGAAACGCCGTTTACAAGCTGGCTGGTCTGAGTTGGAGTAGGAGCAGAAGCATACCCTGTTTTCAAGAGGGCATATCTTTCAAAATCCCCTGTTGATGACCCTGTTTTATGGGTCGATCTGAAAGGTTTTGAGCTGAATTTTGCAGTGGTGGACTGGATCTTTCCAAATTCCTAGTCTGCTAGCATCTACAGTCCATTTTCTGTCAGACAGATTTCTGGCAGAAGAAGCAGCAGAAGTAGGGGTAGCGCCGCCATCCAAGGGCAGCGCCAAGCATCACCAAGGCTCAAAACGGCAGCAGCTGGCGTTGTGACAGCAGCCCAGCCTTTGGAGAGGCTGGAGGGACGCGCCGATTTCACATTTTGGAAGATCCGTACCCGCCTTCTTTTGGAGGAGAGGGGCTTGTGAAAGGTGGTGAGCGGCGACGAGCCGGCTCCAGTTCCACAGGCAAAAGGCATCACCGCAGCGCAGGTGGTGGCAGCGAAGACGCCGCAAAAGGGTGCAACTGATGCGGGTTCTTCTGCAGCTGTACCAGCGGCATATGAGGAGTGGAAGAAGAAGGACAGGCAGGCCTACAGGTTGCTTGTCAACACCATCTCCAACCCGCATCTTCAGAACGTGAGTGACAACGCTACTGCAAAGGAGGCATGGGACACGTTGTGCAAGAAGTATGAGAGCAAGGATCCTGTATTCCTCATGCTTTTGGAGGAAAAGATGAGCGCGCTGAAAATGTAGGGTGGTGAAGGGATGGAGGCGTATCAGGACAGAGCAAAGGAGCTGGCGAAGCACTTGAGAGCGGCTGGTAACCCTGTGGAAGAGAGGCGCTTCACCATCCTCTTGCTGAGGGGACTCCCAACCAGCTACGACACGGTGCGAGAGACATTGGAGTGTCCGCCGACTCTCGACCTCGACTTCATCTGTACGCACTTGGTGGAGGTGGAACTGCATCGCAATGCAGCAAAGCACAATGGCGGCAGCAGCAGTAGTGAAGCAGCTTTCATGGCCATGGACTCACGCAACCAGCAACAGCAGCAGTCCAGGCAACAGAGAGGCAAGAAGAAGGGCAAGTGCCACTATTGCCAGAAAGAGGGGCACTACAAGAAAGAGTGCTTCAAGTTCAAGAGGGACCGGAAGGAGCAGCAGCAGCAGCAGCAAAAGCAACAATCTCCACAGCAACAGCAGTAGCAGTCACAAAAACACCAGCAGCAGCAGCAGCAAAACCAGAATAGCGTGCGTCATTTTGGCAACATGAACGTCGCCAAGGAGGTGCGCGACCGCCTCTTCATGGCAAAGTCTGACATGTTGCTAAAGGAAAAGGCGGATCTGGCGTGGTACAAGGACTCGGGGTGTACCAAGAATCCGAGGCACCACAAGGAGATAAGGGTGCACACCGGGTAAGATTCCCGGATCCCAGAATGGATCCGGATTCACGAATCCGAATCCAGGTCTGGCTTTGATTCACGAATCCGAATCTGGATTCGCGAATCCGTAGGATTCACGAATCTTTTCCGAATCCTATGGGTGATGGCAGGTAAAAATCCTCTAATCTGCCACATAAATCCCTGTTTTCCACAGTGAAACAATAGGGAAAAGGATCTCCGAATCCCGAATCGAATCCTCATGAAGGATTCGGATCCCCGAATCCGAATCTTTCTCCGGGTTCACGAATATTGTTCACGAATCCTAGGATTTGGTGTGCAGCCTTACAAGGAGAGGTTCACACAGCTGCTCTCCATCCCCCCCCGTCCGATTGCTTTGGGTGATGATCGGGTGGTATATGTTGAGGGGATTGGGATTGTGGAGATGTGGTTGGAGACCCCGCGTGGCATTGAAGTGGGAGTTTTCCATGGCGTGCTATATGTACTTGATACTTCATTCAACCTTCTCTCAGTGTCCTCTCTCACCAACACAGGACTGCACATTGTTTTTGACGATGATTATGGCTACATCCTCGACAAGGAAACAGGAGAGGAGTTGGCCAAGTCGGTGAAGGAGGGCGACATGTACCGCTTGTTCGGGGCGACCAAGACCCAGCGTGAGCAGAGTCTTGCAACAGTGGTGCAGGCAACAGATGGCGAGATCTGGCATGCGCGCTACGGCCACATCGGCATGCGCGCCTTGTAGCAGCATCAAGCAAAGCAGATGGTACGTGACCTGCCTACCATGTCTAACTTTGAGCAGCAGTTGTGCATCGGCTGTTTGGAGGGGAAGCAGCACCGGGAGATGTTCTCTGGAGCAGGAGAGCGTGCAAAAGAGGTATTCTAGCTGGTCCACATGGACTTGTACGGACCAATGCAGACCCAGAGCTTTGGAGGCTCTAGGTATTTCCTGACCTTTATTGATGATTTCAGCCGTTACACTGCTGTGTACTTCCTTCCTTCAAAGGACCAGTGCTTTGACAGGTTCAAGGAGTTCAAGGCCATGGTGGAGAACCAGACTGGCAAGAAGATCAAGGCGCTGCGCAGCGATCGCGGTGGAGAGTACCTGAGCAAGGAGTTCCAGGACTACCTCACAGCAGCTGGCATCAAGGCGCAGCGTACCGCGCCNTTTGGAGGCTCTAGGTATTTCCTGACCTTTATTGATGATTTCAGCCGTTACACTGCTGTGTACTTCCTTCCTTCAAAGGACCAGTGCTTTGACAGGTTCAAGGAGTTCAAGGCCATGGTGGAGAACCAGACTGGCAAGAAGATCAAGGCGCTGCGCAGCGATCGCGGTGGAGAGTACCTGAGCAAGGAGTTCCAGGACTACCTCACAGCAGCTGGCATCAAGGCGCAGCGTACCGCGCCGTACTCACTACAGTAGAACGTTGTAGCAGAATGCGCCAACCGTACCATTGTGGAGTCGGCGCGCTCCATGCTGCACGCGGCTCGACTGATCTACGACTTCTGGGCTGAAGCCGTGAGCACTGCGGTCTACATCAAGAACCGTAGTCCAACTAAGGCGCTGGAGCAGATGACGCCGTACGAGGCTTGGTTTGGCAAGAAACCGAGCGTAGGTCATCTTCGAGCATTTGGCAGCCTGGCGCACATGCACGTGCCCAAAGAGAAGCGGCAGAAATAGGATGCAAAGAGTGCGCAGATGCTGATGATTGGCTACGACATGGCAAGCAAGGCCTATCGCCTCTACGAGAGGGATACAGGCCACGTCATCATCTCCAGGGATGTCGTCTTCAACGAGAGCAATGTCATCGGTACCAACATTGTGTGTGAAGAGGCAATAGAACCAGCAACTGACAAGACACTGGGAGCAGGAATCCTTCCTGACCCAGTCTCTCCTGATCCTTCCTCTACTATGACAGTGGGAGAATCATTCTACTCTCCCATGTTTGATGTAGCAGATACAACATCATCGGCAGAAACAGAGGAGGGAGATGGAGCTCTACCAGCAGCAGCAGATGTGCCAGCAGTTCTACGCGAGCCACCCACTAACGCTCCAGCACCAGGTTGTAGGTACCCTCTTAGGGTGCGTTACAAGCCTGGTGAGCGCGGCCATTTCTGGATGTTGAAGAAACGAGAACAGATGAACGTTGCAGTTGCAGCAGATTCAGATGAGCCAACTTCATACAAGGAGGCCATGGCTGCACCGGATGCAGCAGATTGGGCGCAAGCCGTGCAGCAAGAGATACAGTCGCAGCTGGACAACGGCACATGGGAGCTGACTAAGCGTCCACCTGGACGTAAGGTGATCAAGTGCAAGTGGTTGTCCAAGAAGAAGCGGGGAGCAGATGGTAACCGGGAAAAGTAGAAGGCGAGGCTGGTCGCCAAGGGCTACTCGCAGCAGGAGGGCATCGACTACACAGAAACGTTTGCCCCTGTTGGAAAGTTTGCCTCTGTATGCACGCTCCTCTCTGACGTAGCAGCAGAGGACTTCGAGGTTCACCACATGGATGTTAAGAGGACGTTCTTGAATGGTGATTTGGAGGAGGAGATCTACATGGAGAAGGCGGAGGGGTTCGTCATGGATGGCCAGGAGCACTAGGTTTGCAAGCTGCAGAAGTCGCTGTACGGCCTCAAGCATGCGACGCGTGCCTGGAACCAGAAGTTGGATGCGACGTTGCAGTGCATGGAGTTCAAACGCAATGAATGTGACTACAGCGTCTATCGCTGGCAACATGGTCATGAGGTGCTCATCATCATCGTCTATGTGGATGACATGCTTCTCCTTTCCAACAGCATCTTTGCACTACAGGAGTTCAAGGAAGCCATCCAGGAGCGCTTCCAGATGTCTGATCTCGGGGAGGCATCATACTTCCTCGGTATCCAGATCACGCGTGACCGTAAATTACGCTCTCTTTCGCTGCAACAGAGTCGCTACATCAAGGATGTTCTGTAGTGGTTTGGCATAGCAGAGGCAAAACCCATCGGCACGCCGGTGGAGATGCGGTAGTACCTCGTGAGGTTCAATGGAGAAGCAAATAGAGTTGAGTGGGAGAAGTACCAGAGCGCCGTCGGCAGCCTCATGTACCTGATGGTGGCAACCAGGCCGGACCTCGCACAGGTTGTTAGCGCTGTGAGCCAGTACATGGCAAACCCTGGACCTGAGCACGAGAAGGCAGTGAAGCGAATCTTCCGCTACCTTGCTGGAACCATCGACATCGGCATCACCTACAACGGCAATGACAACAACATCATCGGCTTCACAGATGCAGGCTTCAAATCCTGAGACCCGCAAGTCCATCTCTCGATATGTGTTTCTCATGAATGGAGGTACCATCAGCTGGTGCAGCAAGCGGCAGGTGGTCGTGGCCACCTCGAGCACAGAAGCAAAGTACGTCTCTCTCAGCTTTGGAGCCAAGGAAGCAGTTTGGCTTCAGAATCTCATGGCATTGATGAGTGGGAGTGCAGCAGTTCCAGTTCCTGTGCGAATCGACAACCAGAGCGCAATCGCACTCGCCAAGAATCCTGAGCACCATGCACGCACTTAGCACATTGACATTGCATATCACTTCATCAGACATATGGTGCAGGAGGGTGCTATCAAGTTGGAGTTTACTCCAACAAGCAAGCAGGTCGCTGACTTCTGTACCAAGCCAGTGAGAAGCAGCAGTTCTGCATGAAGGCATGTGGACTCAGCCCACTCTGACTACGGCAAAGTGGGAGATTGTTGGTAAAGGAACCATCTGGCCCAGTTTCAGGTCCATAGGAGCAAGTTTCAGGAAAGTACCAAATGCTTGCTCCGATCGTCAATTCGACTTCACCATTGGAAAGATCAATTGGCAAAATGTCTATGGTCCAAGTTTAAGGCCGATCCAACGGTCGGATTGGGAGATATGAATTTTCGTAGTTTTCGGGGTCATCGACCGCCGATATCCGGGTGAATATGGGCGATGGCTCCATGCCTTAGCTTAAGAAAAGAAAAAGGCAAGAGGTCCAGGGTCAAGACCTGATGGGAGAAATATCCAAAAAGGTCCTTGGTCTTAGGATTGCCTTGTCAGAGTGTGTTGACTAGGATAAAGGTAACTCTCCTTACTTTTTAGGTGAGGTGAGATCCTTGTGTGCTAGCCATGGACACATGGCGATTCTCCATGGGTTTGTGGGTTATGTGACCACTAGGAGTATGCCATGAGAGCCTTCTCTAGCTCTCTAGGTCGTGTGTGAGTGGTCAGCCTGATTGCTAGGCTGATTACCTCCCTTGTGTGAGATTATGGACTCTAGTGTGTGAGCATTAGCCTCCATGGCTAAGTGGTGTGGCTTGTGAGAGGGCTGACTTGCCTAAGCTCTAACTCTATATGTACTCCATCATTTTGAGTGTTTGAACAACCATTCTTCAACACAAGTGATGCCCTTTCAATCACACATGCTCGCTGCTCCAAGGATCCCTCTCTCCTCCAGATCGAACATTGCATGAAGGCATGTGTACTCAGCCTACTCTGACTGCGGCAAACTGGTACATTGTTGGGAAAGAAGCCATCCGGTTTAGTTTCACGTCCACAGGAGCAAGTTCCAGGAAACTGCCAGATGACTGCTGCAATCGTCAATCCGACTTCTTCATTGGAAAGATCAGGTGTTAAAATGTCTACGGTCCAAGTTTGAGGCCGATCCAATGGTCGGATTAGGATATATGAATTTTCGAAATTTCCAGGATCATCGACCACCAATTTCAAAGTGACCATGGGCGATGGCTCCATGCCTTATCCTGACAAAAGAAAAAGGCAAGAGGTCGAGGGTCAAGACCTAATGGGAGAAATATCCAAAAAGATCCTAGATTCTTGGGTTACCTTGTCAAAGTATGCTGACTAGGAAAAAGGTACCTCTCCTTACTTTTTAGGTGAGGTGAGATTCTTGTGTGCTAGCCATGGACACATGGCGATTCTCCATGGGATTGTGGGTTATGTGACCAGTAGGAGTATGCCATGAGAGTATTTTCTAGCTCTCTAGGTTGTGAGTGAGCGGTTAGCCTGATTGCTAGGTTGATTTCCTCTCTTGTGTGAGATTATGGACTCTAGCGTGTGAGCCGTAGCCTCCATGACTAAGTGGTGTGGCTTGTGAGAGGGTTGACTTACCCAAGCTCTAGCTCTATACGTACTCCATAAGTTTGAGTAATTGAATAACCACTCTTCAGCACAAATGATGCCCTTCTAGTCCCACATGCTTGTTGCTCCAAGGCGCCCTCTCTCCAGATCCAACAAAACCTTTGCTCCTGTTCCAAAGCTTGCCTGTGTGCGCACGCTCCTTTCTAATGCTGCAGCTAAGGACTTCTAGATTTACCACATGGACGTCAAGATGGAATTCTTGAACGGTGACTTGGAGGAGGAAATCTACATGGAGCAGCCAGTGGGATTTGTCATCGATGGCCATGAGCACCTGGTTTGCAAGCTACAGAAGTCGTTGTACGGCCTCAAGCAGGCGTCGCGTTCTTGGGACCAAAAATTGGATGCTATACTACATTCCATGGGGTTTGAGTGCAACGAGTTTGACTACAGTGTCTATCGCTAGGAGCATGATCATGAGGTACTCATTATCATTGTCTATGTGGATGACATGCTCCTCCTTTCTCATAGCATGTCTGCAGTGTAGGAGTTCAAGGAGGCCATGCAGGAGCGCTTCCAGATGTCCGATCTCGGGGAGGTGTCATACTTCCTCAATATCCATATCATGTGTGACCGCAGATGACGCTTTCTCTTGCTGAAACAAAGCCGCTACATCAAGGATGTCTCGTAGCGGTTCGGCATGGCAGAGGTTCAATCCATCGCACGCCGCTAGAGACGCGCAAGTACCTCGTGAGCTTCAATGGAGAAGCGGATGTAGCTGAGCGGTAGAAGTACAAGAACAACGTCGGCAGTCTCATGTACCTCATGGTGGTTACTTGGCGGGACCTCGCACAGGCTGTGAGCATTGTGAGCCAACACATGGCAAACCCCGGATTTGAGCACCAGAGGGAAGTGAAGCAAATCTTCCGCTACCAGATGTCAACCTGCCAGAGGCGACGGTCTACAAAACGGGTTCTGACACAAGCCAAGCCAACCGCTTTTGGTATGGCAACCAAGAGATGATATCACCCTTAGAGCCAAGGTTCCACACCAAGCAATTTATAGGAATCTTTTTCTCGCACCGTGTCCTTACCCCCTGGTCACTTTCGCGCGAGAGAGGAACTCCTGGAGCTTGTACCAACCAATGCTTCTTTAGTGTCTGCCTGTGGTGGAAAACTCTCTTAGGAGTCTCAAAGGTAAGAACTCTATTCAATGACAGGCCACTGACAGTTCTTATAGTCCCAGAGCCAGCCTCTAGCCTAGGCGCACAGTGGCTCCTTGGATGAGCCACTTTGGGGGCAATCTGGATTGCGTCATCCCCCTTCCAACATGGCAATCCTTGTGACTGCCAAGTGGTGCCAGCCACCAGGAAGGACCTTGGAATGGTCTAAGATGTCTCTTATGTTGGAAATGGAGGAGAGAGGGAGCCTTGGAGCAGCGAGCATGTGTGATTGGAAGGGCATCACTTGTGCTGAAGAATGGTTGTTCAATCACTCAAAATGATGGAGTACATATAGAGCTAGAGCTTGGGCAACTCAGCCATCTCACAAGCCACACCACTTAGCCATGGAGGCTAAGGCTCACACACTAGAATCCATAATCTCACACAAGGGAGGAAATCAGCCTAGCAATCAGGCTGACCACTCACACACGACCTAGAGAGCTAGAGAATGCTCTCATGGCACACTCCTAGTGGTCACATAACCCACAAACCCATGGAGAATCGCCATGTGTCCATGGCTAGCACACAAGGATCTCACCTCACCTAAAAAGTAAGGAGAGGTACCTTTATCCTAGTCAGCACACTCTGACAAGGCAATCCTAAGACCAAGGACCTTTTNGGGTCACTGGCTTGGTGCAGAAATCAGCGACCTGCCTGCTGGTTGGAGTAAACTCCAGCTTGATAGCACCCTCCTGCACCATGTGCCTGATGAAGTGATATGTGATGTCAATGTGCTTGGTGCGTGCATGGTACTCAGGATTCTTGGCGAGTGCAATTGCGCTCTGGTTGTCGACGCGTAGAGGAACTGGAACTGCTGCACTCTCACTCATCTCTGCCATGAGACGTTGGAGCCAAACTGCTTCCTTGGCTCCAAAGCTGAGAGATACGTACTCAGCTTCTGTACTCGAGGTGGCCACGACCACCTGCCGCTTGCTGCACCAGCTGATGGCTCCACCATTCATGAGGAACACATGTCCAGAGATGGACTTGCGGTCCTCAGGGTTTGAAGCCCAATCTGCGTCTGTGTAGCCGATGATGCTGTTGTCATTGCCGTTGTAGGTGATGCCAATGTTGATGGTTCCAGCAAGGTAGCGGAAGATCCGCTTCACTGTCTTCTAGTGCTCCGGTCCGGGATTAGCCATGTGCTGGCTCACAGCGCTCACAGCCTGTGCGAGGTCCGGCCTGGTTGCCACCATCAGGTACATGAGACTGCCAACGGCGCTCTGGTACTTTTGTCGCTCAGGTGCATTTGCTTCTCCATTGAAGCTCTTGAGGTACTGCCGCGTCTCCAGCGGCGTGCCGATGGGTTTTGCATCTGCCATGCCGAACCGCTGCAAAACATCCTTGATGTAGCGGCTCTACTGTAGCGAGAGAGAGCGTGACTTGCGGTCACGCACGATCTGGATACCGAGGAAGTATGATGCCTCCCCGAGATCAGACATCTGGAAGCGCTCCTGCATGGCTTCCTTGAACTCCTGCAGTGCAGACATGCTGTTTGAAAGGAGGAGCATGTCATCCACATAGACAATGATGATGAGGATCTCATGCTCATGCTGCCAGCGATACACGCTGTAGTCACACTCGCTGCGCTCAAACCCCATGCACTGCAACGCCGCATCCAACTTCTGGTTCCAAGCACGCGACGCTTGCTTGAGGCCGTACAGCGACTTCTGCAGCTTGCAGACCAGGTGCTCCTGGCCATCCATGACGAACCCCTCCGGCTGCTCCATGTAGATCTCCTCCTCCAAGTCACCATTCAAGAATGCCGTCTTGACATCCATGTGGTGAACCTCGAAGTCCTCAGCTGCTGCATAAGAGAGGAGCGTGCGCACAGAGGCAAACTTTGCAACGGGGGCAAAAGTTTCTGTGTAGTCGATGCCCTCCTGCTGCGAGTAGCCCTTGGCGACCAGCCTCGCCTTGTACTTTTCCAGGTTACCATCTGCTCCCCGCTTCTTCTTGAAGACCCACTTGCACTTGATCACTTTACGTCCAGGTGGACGCTCAGTCAGCTCCCACGTGCC